>NTHP01000062.1:1562802-1577060 GCA_003416845.1 Oplegnathus fasciatus
TTTTTTTCAAAGCTTTGTTTTCAAACATGACAGTTTTCAAAAGGGTGCACTTAAAGCAGCAATTTTACCACGCCTCCATTTAAAAAAGCCTCAAAGACTTGCTTTCTGTACTTAATTGGGGTGTTGAAAACCCAGCTGCTTCTGATGTCTAACTTTGATTGTATGCCTGCTATTCCCTCCTTATAATCTGAAATGTCTTTTTCACAGTCTTTTGACAATCTCTCTGTGGATCCTGAGAGATATGTTTCAGAAAAAAGTGACCTTGTGGGTAAGTGTTATTCACATTCCGTCATTTACCTCTGAGCGATGTGGGTGTAAAATAAATTAATCCTGAAATGTAATAGCTATTAATGGCTGCTTTACAAAGCATTTAATGGTTGCTTTGTAGCCCAGGGCACCCCGGTGTGTCAGCTTGTGAGTTAGCTGAGTGATTTAGGCTTTGGACTCTTGAATGCCTGAGGTAGACCCGCCTTAAACCTCTGCTTCCACCCCTGTTATTTCTGCTGCTTTTTTCATACTAGCTGCTCGTTTTCCCCTCTCTGTCCACATATCTGACATTCCTTGCCTGTTTAGGAGTAGTTCCGTGTGGGATGAGAAACACATGGGGTTTGTGTTAAATCAGATGGCGGGTGGCTGGGAGAGGTGCATCACAGTGTAACCAGTAAAAAGAAAATAATGCTGTTGGACTATTTTAAAAGATGCCCGGCACTTTCATATCCTCCTACACTGTCAACTTTAACCTTAATGTGTTTTTTCATTTACCTCCCACACACGTCTGTTGGGATAGTAGAACTGAGACGCATCAATCCAACACGTGTTTCGATTCACTTTGTTTTGATATGTGTGTCTCCTCTGCTGACTCTCCAGGCCCAGAGGTGCCGTTGCCACGGGAGGAAGAAGTTGACTTGACCCTGCTGAAGAATGACAGCGGAGTGGAGTCTGCTCTTCTCTACGCCAAGGCCTGGTCCAAGTACATCAAAGACCTTCTGGCCTGGATGGAGAAACGACTGGCCATGGGTGAGACATTGAGACTGTTGACCCGTGCACTGGGTTGCAAACAGAGGGTTACTGCATTAGGACATTGTATTAACTTCTGAAATATAATTTTGTGGTAAAAATTCCCACCATCTTGTGTTGCAGTGCAGTTGAAACAAGACAAAGATAGTTATCTGCAAATTGTGTTTGACCCAGGGCTGAAGCAATGTTTTGCATATAAACCCCTCAGTCATTACACGTCTTTTGAATGTTAATTGAGGTTAGAGTTCATAAGTGGCAGAACAGTTTGTGGGCACTTTACAGCCATTTAGTCGTGGCAGTATGGTCTTCAAGAAGGCAACCCTGCTCAGTCAGTAATAAGGGTTTCACTCCTTTATACCCAAAGGCAAACTTCATTAAAATGCAGATATGTTTTTTTTTCCTGCACATCATATATCTGTTCAGGAATATCAAAATGATTAGAGAAAATTAATCAGCCATGGCAAGACATCTGGAGTTTCAGTCTAATTGTGGATATGCTGTGCTTCAACTATATATGCATATACAGATTATGACAGAGACTATGTATGCTTATGTTTCAACCTACTATATTAACAAGCAAACTATTTAGCTTCACATGCCTGCAGAGGGCTACAACTGAATTGGGATCCCATAGGTCCTTCTGATATGCATGCATTGAGAAAGCCTGAGCAGAAACTATTTGCCTATTTGTCTTACTGTTTGTTCCATTTATAGAGACATCTACTTAGTACTCTTCATTTTGTTCAGTGTAAGATCTATGTAACCTACTCTAATGTGTAATGTAACAACCAGAATGAGTTCCCGTGTCACCTGAAGATCATGAGTGTGAAATCTGTCTTTGTTTGGCCATCATTACTACCTCATTGCAATTAGATTAAATACACTACACATTCTTTTATTATTTTATAAAAAATAGTTGACAGTGATTACAGACATAAATAATTATTTAT
This sequence comes from Oplegnathus fasciatus, assembly GCA_003416845.1. NCBI lineage: Eukaryota > Metazoa > Chordata > Actinopteri > Centrarchiformes > Oplegnathidae > Oplegnathus > Oplegnathus fasciatus. The sequence continues at coordinate 1,564,770 of NTHP01000062.1, forward strand.
CCTTTTGTACAAATTTTTTTCTTTCAGATATCGAGTATGCCAAAAATTATGCCAAAATGGCTGAGTCTGCAAAGACCCTGGCCAGTCAACAGGTAACAGAAGAGCCTTTTTATATGAATATTTACTTTATTTATAATTAGTATAGAATTCTTAATTCATGTCCTTATTGAAATAAATATTTGTATGAAATTATTATTCAGGTGTTAATTTCTTTATTTCATTTGTCCAAGGACTACATGCCATTCAGTGATATCTACGTTTCCACATTCAAGAACGACATTGAATACAAACAGCTGCTTATTCAAACCGCAATGGCTCTTCAAACCAATAAATTCATACAGGTAAGAATGACAAGAAGAAGTCCCACATAGAGCACTTGGGTCTGTTACCTTATCAGGCTTCAAACCAGTTGGGTGTACCTCAAACCTCTGTTGTTGGATTCATTTCAGCATTTTACAGACATTGACTGTCTCATGGAGCAGAGAAATGCGCATAAAGAGTGCACAAACATAAAAGATTAAAAGGGCCTATAGTGAGATTCACTCCGACAAGGAAAGGAGACAGCATGACTGCGCATCTTGTGCAAAGTTTAGCACTCTTAAATACGAGGCAAAGTTTTTAACTTAATGAAGCCTCATTCAAGTCAGTAATTTGTTTGTAGTGTAAAGAATTCACTCCATTTCAGAATAAACTTATTCAGAAAAGGCCTGAAATTGTGTACCTCAATGTAATTGTTGACTTTTCTCAGCCTCTTCTAGCCCGTAAGAATGAACTGGACAAGTTGAGGAAAGACATTAAGGAGCAGTGGCAGAGGGAGCAAAAGAAAATGGTATGTAATGAGTCCTGGTTTAGATGTACACTATTAGACACACACTATCAGCTAGTTAGTCAGGAGATTGTCAGATATGTAAATGTCAGTATAGTTAAATTCGTGGCATAAGATTTTAAATTTGTGTCATCAGTGATCAGTTTTTTTATGTTTAGCTCTCTAGGCAGTGTTTGTTTAATTGATTAATAATTTCACTATTTCTCAATGCCCCGGTTGTTTACAAATGTTACTATGTCACTTCACATGCAAGGTTAATCAACCATTAGGGCGTGTCTGATTTATATTTGTGATAACTGTTGCACACCAACATTTTAATCACATGGGTGTTTGTGGTTGATCTGTGTGGTTTTGGCAGCAAGAGGCAGATGCAACCTTGCGTAAGGCACGAGCGTTGAAGGCCCAGAGGAGAGAGGAGTACCAGAAAGCCCACTCATCTACCAGCCGCTCCCAGGAGGAGCAGTCTAATGCTGGTAACAAACAGCTGGAGAAGAAGAGGCGGCTGGAGGAGGAGGCTCTGCAGAAGGTAGGCCAGGGAGAAGATGACAGGGGTAAATTAATCTGTATGATAAATAATTACATAATTACATTATAATAATTACATTAAGTACAATAATAATTTATAATGACATGTCTTTGTGTGCTGGTAAGCACTCTGACACCCTGTTAGTTGCCTAAATCTGTCCTTGCAGCAGTGCATTGCAGTTGAATTCCTGCTCACCCATTGTTCTTAGCAATTTAGCATTTCTTCCACATCCTCTCACTTTTCTCTGTATCCATTGTTGTGGTCAGGCGGAGGAGGCCCAGGAACAGTACCAGAGCTGTATGGCTGACGCAGGCGTCAGGAAGATGGATCTGGCCAACGCCAAGAGCACCATCCTCGCACAGATCCGAGAGATGGTCTTCCAGTGTGACCTCACACTCAAAGCTGTGAGTGGACAGTACATAATATTATCAGTCAGCTAACAAACCAATGAACTGAGAGAGGAAACTGGATTGTCCAAAAACATTTAGTTTTTTATATAAATATCTTTACAAGTACAGTGCATGATGAATTCGAAACAAATTAGTAGCCCCGCAACCAAAGATTGAAACACAAGACTAAAACTTCCCATCTCTTTAAACACTAAACAACAACACCTAATCTGTTTTTAATGTTTTCATATGATTTAAATGTTTTCTTAACATAATATAAAGCAGCCCTATATTAAAAGTTATAATCAGTTAAGAAACACAAATTGCTGATTTTCCATAATGAATGTGAATATATGTAAAATGTATATGATCAAAAAATGACTGATGTTGGGGCGGTAGCCTAATGTGCTACCTGTATTATGTGCTGTGCTTCTTGGGTTTGGCAACATATTTGGCAACAAATATTTTTTTACATTACATACATTTTTAGATTGTATAGAAGGTCAAGTTAAAAAAAGTGCTTGGATAAGCCACTTTGACGGCATTTATAGGCTGACAAAACCATACCAATGCTATATAATGACGTAACAAGCTATTTGACATTCACTCAAATTCAGTTTGTATTTTTAAGATTGGAGTGGTTAGTCGAATGGTGTCCACAGAATTGAGTACTGAAAACAGATTTCAGAAATCTGCCATGTACTTACAGTTTGCACAGAATGCTTGGTCAGTTTCTCAATCCTGTTTATTTACTCACTGTTTAGATATTTTCTGATTTAAATAAATAATATTAAATGGGAGGAATAGAAACTACTGTACATGCAAGAATGTTTGTCTGCCTGTATTTCTGTTTATCTCTTTTTATCTATTTACAATCACTTGAGTACTCATTAGCCTGTTCTTTCAGTCAGTGAGTCATTCACTCATTCACTCACTGTCATTCTTCAGGTGACAGTGAACTGGTTTCAGATGCAGCATGCGCAGACTGTGTCGCTCCCTGCACACTACCAGGCCCTGAGTGAGAGTGCCAAGTTGTACGAACCGGGTGATTGCTATGCTGAGTTCGTCCGGAACCTGCCCAAAAATCTGCCTAAAGAGCGTGTGCACTCAGACTCCATCTCCTCTGACAATACCAGGTACGATTCTGGAAGTTGTCTCTGTATCTATACTCGGCCATGATATTGACAGCTTTGAAACTGCTATGAATGAGAAGGCTGGCTTTATTAAATTCAGCAAAACAGGACATCAACACCTCCAAAGTCAGGCTTAAACTGCTCAGCTTTGTAGAAACATTTTCAATGATTAGCTAATGAAATCTGCTTGCTACATTCCTTTACTATGATTTATTGTAGTTTAAACGCAGTCATCACAAGGCAGATTGTTGCATATACTGCCATAACATTAGACAATCATTGTTAAATGAGCCCAGCTGAGGTCATCTCCGGTCGTTTTGGACTAAACTTCAGTTTTAGAGGAGAGTGTTTCAAAATATCTGTAAGTTGCTCCCGCCCATTTAGAAGTTGTTCATAGCCTAGTTCTTCTTTCAGCAAAGGTAACAGTGAGTCAGAGTGGGAGGAAGCGAGAGAGAGAGAGAGAGAGAGAATCAAGGAGAGACAGAATGCGTGTTGAATTTGTTGCCCTTCCTCAGGAAATATCTGTGGCGCAGGCAGAATGCAGCAGGGGAGATTGTGAGCGTGAGAGTTTGGCTCTACTTGGATTGTCAAAGCAGTGTCAGAATCAGCTTCCTACACACACACACACTCACTAACACTAAGAAAATAAGCAATGCTGCATAACTGTGTTAGTACTAAGCTAATGGTAAGATTAATGCTGTTGTTGTAGCTATTAGGTACAGTTAAGTGTAAATCACAGGTGTTGACATTGATTGAAAACTGCCTTTGTGGCTCAGAAATTAAATTTAGTGCTTGAGATAAGTTTGTACTTGCATTATTGCGAAGCCACAGGCATGTTTAACGTGACATATGTCGTGTAGTAGTCTGCTCACTGGCCCAATTTCAGTTTCTGTTCCTACTCCTCTCTTTCAGTCTTAGTTAAGATTATAGCCCTTTTTGAAGTTACTAATAACAACGTGACTTTTATCAACATCTGTTAGCAACTATGAAATTACAAAAACCTTGAGTGATCTCCAGTACAGCTTAGGTTAGCTTCTAATAGACAGAAACCTACATACTAATACAAAGCAGTGAAATTAATTGGCTAGCTAAATACAGCATAGATCCTACAGGTGTGTATAGTGGAGAGGTTATATAATGTACAAAAGTGCTCTCAATAATACAGTTATCAGATACACATTTGGCTCAACAGATTGAAATGTGTCATGCTTGCTTGTTCATAACACTCTGCTCCAGGCAGAAATGCTCGGGGTCTTGGTGGTGGGTGTTAGCAAAACAGATTCCATGCCAGAGAATGAAAGCCAACAATCTCATTGTCTGGTGAAGTAATGGTTGAGTCACGGGTGTTGATCAACAGTCTTGCCAAATCTCCACAGACACACACGGTGTAATATAATAATACTGAGCTTTGTGACAATACAAATCTTTCTTACTGGTAAATTCATCACATGTAACCTTAAATGCTGACTTTATTTCCCCAGGTTTGTGTTCAACAAAAGGTCAGTGGGCAGCACTCATTCCTCCCACGGCAACCTGTCGCAGGCATCCATCACCTCCTGTGATGTGCTGAGCGGAGACGAAGTGGACAGTCTCCTACCCCGGCCTGCAAAGATCAGCGAGAGGAGGTCTAACAGCAGCACAGACATACAAGGTGCTCACTCAATTATCAAGGGTACTGATGTGAACTCAAGGGATTTACAAGTACTACAAGTACCAGCAGACTTTACAGAAGATCCCATTTGATACCTACTTTTACAAAATGAGTGATAACGTCACATTTAGGCACATTGTGACATATTTTAAGTGTAGTGTCTGATGGTCATAGATAAAGATAGCACTTTTACAGACATGGATAATTGTTAATTTGGATATCTTAAAGTAAACCTCAGGTAATGCTTTTTTCCAACATGAATATAAAGTATTTTATAAACTGGGTGATCCCCAAACCCAAAATCATTTTGCTGCACAGCTGAAGCTGGCAAGCTATCTGTGGGTCAGATCAGCCTACAGACCTGCCTGTATCTTTACATGAGCCTTTCAGGGACTTTCCCTGCATTCACAGAAATGTTCTCAGAACAAAAATCAGAACAGTTTGATTTGTGTGTTGCTTATTCGTCACAGGTCTGGAGTATGTGTGTGACTGCTTGTCTCTGAAAATAACTGAAACTGACGCTAAGAATATCAAAAAAAGGGAAGCTGTCATTTAGCTGTATTTCTTTGTTGTTATTTTGTGTGTGTGTGTGTGTGTGTGACTGGTGGTCTGTATGTTTTCTTGCAGCGCTCAGAAGCCAGGCCACGCTGAGAGCTTGGGCCTCCAGCAGTCAGGGTAGCCAGGGCGGGATGTGCAGTGACTCGGAGAGTGCGGGAGGCAGCAGTGAGTCGAGGTCCATGGACTCCCCCACCGCCAGTCCAGGTAAGAGGATTTTACATTAAAACCTTTTTTAAATTTATAAAAGGTGTTGAGGGTGTTTGCGTATGGAAATGATGAAAGAATACATGGGACAAGGATAGGGAACATTGGTGCAGATGACATCGAGAAATCTTGTTGGAAAAAGACCCAAATCGTCTCACTTGAAAGATGCTAAAAACATCATTTAATTGAGATGATAAAGATAGCGAGAAGATAAAAACAGAAATGAGAAAAATAGCTTCACAACAAATCACATATGATGTATTTCTGTTCTGTATTTCTATTGTGATCTTTTTAGTTTAACTTCCTCATTGTACACCAGACCCACGCACTACTCATCTCTCTGTGCACTTCCCTCTACAGCTGAAACTACTTACCACACTGTGCAAAGCTATGGAATATTCAACACTAAATGTACACATGTAGAGCACTATAGCTTATCTGTTCTCTGTATTGCACTGGAATATTGTTCTTGTGCCAATATATGCTAAGACTGTCACTGAATACTGTTATGTACACATTTATGACTCATGTGCAGGTGACTTCAAACGACGGCTGCCAAGGACTCCTTCCACCGGGACAATGTCTTCTGCTGATGACCTGGATGAGAGAGAGCCACCATCGCCCTCAGACAATGGTAAGGCGTGTGTGTGTCTTGTCTTTATGGCTGTGTTTTATGTGTCCCCTTCTCCTCAGGCAGACACATGCTAATGTGTATACCAATTTTAGGCTTGTGTCTGCAGTAGCGCAGCCAGTTAGCGTGTCCATTTATGCGACAGGGAAGTTAAGGAAGGAAGGGAGGGAGAAATAGTGAGAGACTACTGCACACTTCATATAGTGCTTTTTGTACGGGCCCGACTGTGTGGTGGATTTTGCTTACATCAAATGTTTTTACACTCGACGGAGCTGCACAGATGGGGGTCATGTTAGTTTTGGCAAATGCCCTGAGTTTACACTTCCTGTATCTATGCTGAGCTGTCCCAGTCAGTGTATATGTTTATTTTCACATTGTGAATTGAAGCATCAGACCAGGTCTTCTTTCTTGTGAATTGACATGTAATTGTGCACTAAATTGCATGATCAGGAATTAAATTTATGCATAAAATATTAGAATAACAGCTCTCTGTATTTTCCTAGCAGAATTTGACCGTTCAACTAACTGTATATGCCCAGAGGGATTCTGTTATTTCATCATGTGATTAAGTGCCCATGACTATTCTGTTTATGTTGTGCTAATTATCATATCTTCATTTAGTCTTTTCTGTTGTGACTTTTTTCACACACTGAAAAACAACTCCAAGCTTCCATTTATGCAGTGACGTGACATCAACAAAGACTTGTCACTTGTGTAACTGCCCTCACAGAGGTTCTGCTTATAAGAACTCAGCATAAAGTCACCTGTCTAGTAAGTTCCCTCATCAGCGGCTCTGATTTTCAGGTCTTGCAGAGATGGTGACAGAGACAGCCAGTTCTCCTGGTCCCTTCCGAAATGCTCAGATGTCCAAAGCTGCTCAAACCCACAAGCTGAGAAAACTGCGAGCTCCGTCTAAGTGCAGAGAGTGTGACAGTCTGGTGGTTTTCCATGGAGCTGAGTGTGAGGAGGTACAGTATATATATTCTTTCATTAGCTGTAGAAATGATAATGGTGTTGTGTGTTTATATACAGTATCAGCAGGGTATGAAACTTTTTCAGCCAAAGTGAGAAGTTGTTTTATGATGCATTAGCTGGTTTATTTTATAGCAGCCTTGCAGTGTCTCATACATTGCAGCAATTGCAAATAACCATTTAACTACTTACAGAAGTATGAATTAGTAATGGTAAATGTTGCAGACACAGTCACTATGTGTTACCATTTGGCTGCTGACTTGTATTTCAAGATGAAAAATGTTGTGCTAAGACCTGAAACAAGAAGAGACAAAAAAAGATACTAAATCAGTTGTTTTATTTGTAAGAAATTGTTTGATTTAAGTGTTAATCAATCGTCAACTTCCTTTATTTAACTGTCTCTGTCTCCTTTCCTTTGCCAGTGCTCCCTTGCCTGCCATAAGAAATGTCTAGAGACGCTTGCTATCCAGTGCGGCCATAAAAAGCTGCAAGGCAGACTACACCTGTTTGGTATTGACTTTGCCCAAGCAGCGAAGAACAGCCCAGATGGTATCCCTTTTATCATCAAGAAGTGCACGTCTGAGATTGAGAGTCGAGCTCTCAACATCAAGGTAGAGTAGGATTTTTTTCAATCTTTTTATCACTTGATATCTTGGATTACAGTGCTTTTGCAAGCCACACACAGTGGATATATTTTATTATCTTAAGTACCATAGTTTGGGTTATCTGTTAGATATGTAAATGTACCAATCCGTGCACCTGTTTTTTTCCTCACAGGGGATTTATCGTGTGAATGGTGCCAAATCACGTGTCGAGAAGCTCTGTCAGGCGTTTGAAAACGGGAAGGACTTGGTCGAGCTGTCTGACCTCTCACCTCACGACATCAGCAATGTCCTCAAGCTCTACCTGAGACAGGTGGGTCTTAAACTCTTACTGAACCGTTAAAAGGTTATTGAAAATTAGAGGAAAAAGCATGTTGGAGTATAAATCGTTACGTATTGTGGTATGTAGTACTGCGCAAGTTAAATTCTTTTTACTTTTTATTTTGAGCAAACATTTTATTCAGTATACATGCACTGATAGTTTCTTTACACAACATTGTCCACTGCTAAGAACACAAAAGACATCACAGTTTCCCTTCTGTGTTCAGTTGCCAGAGCCATTGATCCAGTATCGATACTACAATGACTTTATCGGCTTGGCCAAAGAGTGCCAGAGAGTGATTGTGGAGGAGGCTGATAAACCTCCGAGCACCCAGACAGAAGAAAAAGGCGGGCCCAGCGTCCAGCTCAACAGAGTCATTTTCAAGATCAGAGACCTTCTCCGCCAGCTGCCTACAGCCAACTACAGGACTCTGCGCTACCTTATAGCTCACCTTAACAGGTAAAGGCTGTGAACAAACACCCAGAGCTAGTTCATTATAAGGATTTCTGTTTGTTGCTTTCTGCACAACTACACTGATACAGTAACTTCCTCATAAGACTCATAAGGGAAATGGAGACTTCCCTATAGCACAGAGGAAGTAGCGCAAAGTACATAAAACTCATGCTCTGTTAATAGCCTGGTTCAGTTGGGTTAACCTAGAAATTAGAGTTATTTGGTGTTTTTAATTATATTTGCACATTTGTTTTTAATTATATTTTTAGATCATCGCATGACAGTCTAAAAAATGAAGCTTCAAACAATCCAAAGCATTTTTCTGTTTCCACTGAAGCTTGTTCAGTGAAACCTTTACTCACATTTTGCCAGGGTAAACACTGATGGCCATTTTTAAAATGTTATAAAGGGGCCAATATTGGTCTGCAGAATGTCAGTCTATCTCTGATTCTGAGTCAATGTAATTCCTTACAACCCAGATCAAATACTTGAACAATAGTAGAAATATGTCTTTTATAAATGAAACTCATCATCGCTCTTTACTACCACAGAGTGACTGAGCAGGCAGAGGAGAACAAGATGACTGCGAGTAACCTGGGCATTATCTTTGGCCCCACACTGGTCAAACCACGACAGACAGACGCCGAGGTGTCCCTGTCCTCCCTGGTAGACTACCCGTACCAGGCCCTGATGGTGGAGCTGCTGGTGCGACACTTCCAAACGGTCTTTGATGTATCCCTTCTGTCTGGCAACGACATCACCGCAACTGGCCAGGCGTCCCCCCGACTTACTCCCCAAGAGAAGCTGCAGCGGCTCAGCAGACACTCCACCTCCCTGATGGACATCAAAGAGGTGAGGAGGGATTTAAGGGCGTGACCAGGCTGTACTCGGCTTGCATCTTGGAATAATGGACGGACACTCCCAAGTTGTAACAACAGGATGTTTTCCTGTTCTAACTACTCTAGCCTGCCCTTTTTGTGTTCGAGTGGATGCAATTTTGTTTGATTAGTAATACATTTGTAAAAAGGATCTTAAGGGAGAGGAGACATAATCAGTTCTTATCTTAGGTTTTTAAGGAGAACACCACCGATTTTAGACATCAAAGTCTGTTTACAGGTATAAACCAAAAAAAGTCAAAAATCCAGCGCACACCACTCTGACAGAGCAAATCTGATGAAGCAACATGCGAAATGTGTAGTTTGCTCCTTTTTGTTGTGTGATTTGCCAATAAAATCTGTATCTTGGTGTGCGCTGGATTTTTGACTTTTTTTGGTTTATTGTGGTTTACCCTGCACCAGCTGGCACCCAGGAGAGAAGGACAGCTGTGCACAGGGTACCTTCAGTTTTTTGTCTGTTTATGGGTGTTGGGAGGGTACTAGTGCGTATGTAAAAAAAAAAAAGTTGTATAAAGCCTTTTGTGGCTCCAGAGGGAGCTGCATGAAGTCTGGTAAATTGTCTCAAGTGATGTCACTTAAGTCAGGGTCGGTTGGAGCTGAAGACTACAAGTTTGAAAATGAAGAAATGCAGGTGTGGAGTTAGAAAGAATTGAGCTCACCGGACTTCTGTAGCCCGCTCCTCATCTCTGCTTGAGGCTAGCAACTCAAGGTTACATTAGCCGCTACTAGCATAACATACGCAAATCTCCAAACAAACTGTGGGTGGTCGAGTAGCATTGTGGATAATTTAGGTGCCAGGTTTTGAGGAGGAAGAAGAATAGCATAAAAAAATTCGATATCTCTGGTTCTGCTGCATCGAGTTTGATACTTTCTTTTAAACGATCCATTGTGAGACAGTGTTATAGGAGTGCAATGCTAAATGAGTGGAGTACTTTTTCAAGTTGTGTTGTTATTATGTAATAAAGTGAAGTTACGTTATTAAAGCAAAGTTAACTTAATTGATTACTACTAATATGTGGTGCACAGATTGTAATGTAATTTTTTATTATGTCCCTCCAGAGTGCCAAAGTGTACAAAAGATACTCATCAGTAATCCCGTCCTCGCACATCCTGGATGAGGTTCATGAGGTCCAGCCAGGAACAGACAGAACAGAGGTCTCAGCCCTGGACAGACTCAACGGGATCCAGACATCTAGTGCCGAAGAAGTCCAGAGGTCAACCTTAGTGTTTGGCCGTCCCAGCACCACCATCCCCTCCACCACCACTGTGGCACCAAAGGTCCAACTACGCACCCAGCGCACCAGACATGTGTCTCGGCCGATCAGCATGCCGCTTGAACGCCTGCCCAACCCCGCCCAGATCAGCGAGAGGAATAACCGTAACACTGCTGCTAACGTTGATACAAGCTCTGCTGAGCGGGACTCTGTCTCTGAAACTATACAGGAGATACCAGAGCCAGAAAAGGCTCGCCAAAGTGGCTCATCCAGGGTTAGCACCTACTACATCACTCCTTTCATAGACACACAGACAATGCAGAGGAGAACGTGGGACAGGAAGTACAAGCATTATGACGTTACACCCAGGACTGCTATGATTGTGGCCAACCTGCCACCCACCAGCTCTGGAGTGCAACCTGTAAAGGCAACGATGCCTGTCACTGTTAACCCAGCAGTGACCACTGCCTCTGTGGCTTCCACAAGCAGTGTGAGCACCATATTCTCCAACAACCCTTACGCAGTGTCAGTCAAGCCTGTCTGGACTTCTAAAAGGGAAAATGACACAAATACTTCAGTCAGTGAGTCTAGCAGCTCACCAAACCTTCCGCTAACGCTCAGGGCACCGAGAACACTGCAGCCTGGAACTGGAACTTTCTACAAGCCCCCTGTTTCCATTAACAGCAGATCTAGGACACTTCCAAACTGGACTACTACTGTTACCACCATCACCACCACCACCACCACCTCATCGCTCGCCCCCACCAACCCTACCGAGGTAGTCACGCCGTCCCCTGGCCTTACAAGCCCCCCACAGACCCGGCTCCAGACACAGGACTCCACTGACAGTGCCATTGACCCCGGGGTCTCGACCTCTGCTACCCTTTCGCCCCCCCAGTCCCCACCCCCAAGCAGCCCTGATGACCTCAGCCCCAGTGAGACTAAACCCGTCTACCAAAGACTGCGACCTCGGCGGCTGCAGGAGCTTGAACACAGAGAGGCCCATTTTGTCTGATGCCAAAAAAACATATTATATCTGTAAATATTAATGTATCTGTGCCATAGTGTATACTGGGGAAAACATTTTTTATCATACAAGCTGAGTGGGAGAAAATATAGGCCTGTGAAAATAAACCATGAAAGTGTTATAAGTACTAATATATTGTATTTTACATGTTCAAGTCAAAATGTCGACAGTGGTTGGTCTCCCAAGCAACAAGCAAGCAAAGTGTGATGCCAACATTGAATGTTTATTGTCATTTTTTTAAATAACAAACACATGAATTGTCTATTTTTATGTCAAAGAAAATTTGCCAACGACAAATTGACATCTGTCTGTAAAGAATAGTAAGCCTATCATTTTCCTTGTTTGAACAGTTCAGTTCATGTACAATGTTTGATTTGTTACAAAATTATATTTTATTGTAATCACACAATGCACTTAATGCAGGTTCAAATTCCAATGTTGCCTTTAATGTTAAAATTTGCTTAATTTTGTATTTTATTCCACAAAGAACAGATGGAAGCATTTTTAACATGAGGTGTTAAAAGATTCAACATTTTTACCTTTAAATTTGTCCATTGTAGCCTGTGATTGGTACATCTTTTCTCAGTATGTAAACCTTATGTATCTGTTTACGTTTTTTATATTCATTCATACATACTGCATGTTTGTCACAGTAATTTTGTCTCATTGCATTATTGTGACTATACAAAAGAATAATGACATGCAACAGTACTTGCTGCAAATTAAAAAATGTAGTTTAAACTGTTATTTCTGTTCCAATTGACTTTTTATTTTTTTAGATCTCTGTTCAGTGCCTCAGAGAACAAAGGTTGTATTTGAAACTTTTAAGGTTTTTTTTGAAGCTCTGTAGACCTATGTTTACTTTTGTGTCTTATTTATGTTACCAA
>NTHP01000062.1:1577078-1587187 GCA_003416845.1 Oplegnathus fasciatus
CAATTAATCCGATTCATTTTTAGTGATATCCTAAAGCCTAAAGAGTTCTTTTGTCTGACTAACCGCCCAAAACCCAAAGATAATTTGCAATAATATAAAACGGAGAAAAGACGAAAATTCTCACATTTAAGAATCTGGAATCAGAGAATGTTTTAATGTGTTTTTGCTTGAAACGTCACCCTAACAATGGATTATCAAAATACTTCCCATCAACTAATTGTTTCAGCTCTATTCCAATGTTTGTTCAGTGCTTCAGAGAACCAGGGTTATATTTGAAACTTTTTGGATTTTTTTTTTCTGTAACCCTGTAGAGAAGTTTACTTTATGTGTATCATTTATCCTACCTATGACATTGCATCCTATTGTGTATTTCAATCATGGATCCCGTCAGATTTTTTTGCTATAATTTACTATATTTGACAAATCAGAGAAAGAGACATTGGAGATGTGTGCCGTGGTATACACCGAGCTACCTGAGCCAGCATGCCCAGATTTGTTCAGGTGTTAAGCCTTGAATTTAACTCAGTTTTAGGGTAAGCCGTGTCTGTTGTACACATAGTTCACAGCAGGTCCAAGTGGTTTTAATGTGCTACTGTCAAGGCTTCACAATCTCCCAACCTAATTACCCATGTCACCTGCTCCACCTCGGCGAGCTGCTCAGAGGAGTGAGTCATTTGAGACAACAAACTTCTTATGTCTGAGTATGGTAAGCTCCTATGTAACGAAGCCAAAACTGATTTATTTTGTAGGTGTTTAGCTGAAAGACTTTCACGCAGAGTGACAATAACTGTACAGGTAAATCTTGCTCATGGACACTTTGACAAACATTTCAGCTCCTGTTGTGATCAAACCTGTAACCCTCCCCCATCCTCTCTACCACAGGACAGTCTTTCTCTCCACCAGTATCCCTCCTTTCCCCTCGCCACAGATATCCCCCTAATTCTGCCTCAAAATGGATGACTGTTGTCTTTTTTCTGCCTGCCCATGTTGAGCTGGGAGATTAGAGCAATCAGATTAGGAGTGCTGCTGACCTGCAGGCAGAGGAGAGAGAGTGGGCAGCTAGGAGTCATACGGAGCTCCTCTACCTTGCTTAATGTTTTCCATTACTTCAGCTTGTTTGTGAAGCTGCTTCTCTAGATGTCGTACGACTTTTATATCATTCCATAAGAGGTAAGGATCAGTGTTCTTTTGTTGACAAAATATTATGATGTGCTTTAAGATCATGTAAGAGCTGACAGGTGTATGGTTGCTAATTACTGTTTTAGTTTTTCAAATACGATGGTGATGGTGTAAAAACAGAGATCCAGGTGGATGCTTTTTGAGATGTTTTTACAGTCATGCTTCTTGTATCAGTTACTTGAACACGCAGCATTTTTTTTCCGATGGTGAGACAGTTTGCCACAAAATGTCTATATGTTTCTGTCAGTCGTGTGCAAGGAAGTCCTGCCATGTGTAATTTCTGTTTGAGTAATCAGGTGATTTCAGAGAAGTCGGACACAATGGTAGCTTTACTCTCCTGTTTTAGTCTCACAGTCCTCTTGTTTTTCCCAGACAAGTGTTTATGTCCCTGCATCCCCAGTCTGCGGTAATCTATTGGACATGTCACTCTGAACAAATTACTCTTCATGTCCGACATCCTCTGAGGTCATCTGCACATAACCTGTATCTGTGATTGGCATTTTTTTTTCAGTGTTCAGTTCCAAAATGAATTTGTCTTTTGGAATAAGTCTGTATGATAGACTAGGTACAAATTGCATTTATCAATCAGATGCACTGTTTCACGTGCATACACACCACATACCAACTCATGATTATAGATATTGTAAATAATGATCCTGGACTATAACTTGTAATAATTTTAATAATGTTATACTGATGTATATTTTCCTGTAGAGAAATTCCCTCCTTCTGCCAACATGCCGACACAATCAGCCTTAAAGCTGGTAGTGTTTTGCTCTGGAGCACATCAGCAGGATGTATGCTTTCCAACAAGTGGCTTGAAGGATGGTCTGTCCAAGTTTGTAGTCAAGACCACCTTAAACAAATCCAAGTTAATGCTAAGGCCAGCTACAGTCAAGTTTGAGTCAAGGTCGGGTCGAAACCAAAGCCAGAGCAAAGTCAGTGCATTTCAAGACCAATAATGAATGTCTGCATGTCTTTCCTGATGGGGATAGTTTTAATGAATTTTAATTGGTCTGTAGTGGTAGATATCTAGAAGTACCATTATTATTTTTCATAAACGCACAAATCTTTTTACAGACTGAAAATAGAAAGAACAAAAAAGCAACAATGGTCAACCATGTGGAGTAACATGTATCTTAAAATGTTTTAGAAAATCATGCAAAAGTCAAATCAAATATAAAAAATCAATCCAAGACCAGTGGTCTCAAGACCAGACCCAAAAACTGTAGTCTTTTGTCTTTCTGGCTAGGCTCAATAATCTTGTCTAGATTGTCCAATGTCTTTGTGAGAAGTGAACAACTGAGTGTCATCACTGATGGAGTTGTGTATCTGCAGGTTTGTCACAGTCTGATGACCCCTTCCAGGGGTAAAGCTGCGGAGCAATGAAGACAGGCTCTCAAATCCGCCTGTTACTGTGGAAGAACTGGACTCTCCGCAAGAGACAGAAGGTACTGTCACTTAATGTGAATGGGGGTTGGACAAAACACAATCCAATACAATAAGAACCACAAACTACAGCTTCCAGCACCCAACAGAAGTTGAATATGATAAGCTTCAGACTTTGAACTACGATTTTTCCCAAGTGTATACAACTTCCATTTAACTTGTTCCTGTCCAGGTCCGCTTCCTGGTTGAGATCTGCTGGCCAGTGTTGTTATTCATTGGTCTGGTGTGGCTGAGGAAGGCCAATCCACTGTACCAGCAACATGAGTGTAAGGAAACACTCCTCATTAATAAGCCACCTCAACCTTTTGGCAACTCTTTTAAAATCACCTCACATGCCCTCAAATGTGTTGTCTGTTTCTTCAGGTCATTTTCCCAACAAGGCCATGCCTTCAGCAGGGATTCTGCCCTGGATCCAGGGCATCTTCTGCAACGCCAACAACCCCTGCTTCAGATATCCAACCAGAGGAGAGTCTCCAGGCGTCGTCTCCAACTACAACAGCTCAGTGTAAGCCTCATCATAGCACTCTCAAGCCATGTAAACTTTCTGTAGCAGAAGCCTCATAAAACTGTAATTACTTGAATTGTTCACCATCATTTACTTATCTATGTTTAAAAAGTTCAATCCTTAAAAGTAGATAACACAGTATAACATTCTGTATAATCTAGAATAGTTAATAAATTAGGCTAACCAGTTTGATTTTTGTTCTAGACTGGCACGGTTCTACGTTGATGCCCAGGAGCTTCTGCTCAATGAGACGGAGGTCCGGCAGCTTGGCCGTCTTTGGCATGAAATGTCGTCCTTCTCAAACTTCATGGACATGTTACGCAACAACCCATCTGCGCTGTCAGGTAAAGGGCAAATGTGAGAAATGGTTCAGACAGCATCACTTCCCTTGAGAGCAAAACTCTGTAATCAGAAGAGAAAAAGACACAAGTAGTGTCACAGGTAGACACAATTTTCCTCATTATAAACTCATGTCTTCACCTGACAGGAAGCATTAGCTACACACAATCTTAGTTTTGTCTTGTTGTTGTCTGCACATCCTCTTTCTGTTGGTGTTTCACGTTTTATGTCCATCATGGCGCCTCCTTTCTCTTTCGTTTTAGAAATCTTCTGACTTTCATTTTTCATTTTTCTTTCACCATCAATTGAGATGTCAGATGTTGCATTTCCAACTGGATGTAAACTTTTTTATTATTTTATTTGTTTGGGTAACCACTTATCCATATTATAAAATCACTACACACACTTCACAAAGATTTATCCAGGATAGTGGTGTATAAACTCTATAACTCTAATATAACTCTATAACTCTAATATAACTCTAACTCTATAAACTCTTATTTTATTAGACCTCTTATTCCCTGGTCATGGTCACATTATTATGGTATGCACAGGATTGTTCATGACCGGGCCTGAAGGCGCACATAAAAATGTTGTTCTTAATATTACTTCAATCAAAATTAACTTAACCTGTTGGCAGCGATATGCGTACAAACACATCCTCTTGCTCACTGGAGTTTCCCTGAAACACTAAATCCCTGCCAATCTGTCATACTGTGAATCATTTCCTCTGTGCTGGTCGGGTCAAAAATTGTCTAACCTTTCACTATCTCTGCTATTGATTTTTCTTCTAGGCCGTGGGCTGAAGATAGATGATATTTTGAAGGATGACGAGGTTCTCACGGCCTTCCTTTTGCGAGACGCCGGCCTCCCGGATTCTATAGTCTACCAGCTCGTCAATGCAAGAATACGACTAGAACAGGTGCAGTTTGGAGGGACGAGTGGGAAAAGTTGCAGCCTAGACTGACATTAAGTCATCTTTGCTTATGTCAGAACAGTGCTGCAGAACTTCCATATTTTTCCATATTTTCCTGTGGTTTAGAATAAATATTAAGAGACCATTGTAATGATATTTAGTGATTCTTTGAGACATACAATAAACCCAACATTCCTCCTATTCCTTTTGTTTTCATACTCCTCAGTTTGCCTTTGGTATCCCAGACCTGCAGCTGAAAGACATAGCCTGCAGCCAGGCCCTGCTGGAGCGCTTCATCATCTTCCCCAGTCGCATGGGGCTCCACGGAGTCCGCAACGCCATGTGTGCCCTCAGCCAGCAAAGGCTGCAGAAGATAGAGGACATCCTCTATGCTAATCTGGACTTCTTCAAAATCTTCAAACTGGTGAGTTGTTTGAAAGTGCTTTGAACAAGTTGTTCTTTACATCCATCCTTTCCTCTCTGTTTTAACTCCTATTCTCTTTTGTTTGGAAATGGTCACTCACATTGTTATTTTGTAAATTTGTTTTTTTATTGACATTGTCGTCATTATTTCCACTGAGAGATCTTCTGAAGGCTGCGTTTGTTGGAAAAGTTATGTCGCTCTTCCTGTCCTGGCAGTGAAGGCCGTAGAGGCTAGCAGTCTGCTCGTCTCATTTGTTCACAGTGAATTCCCTCATTTCACGGAATTGACAATTGTGTGGCAGTTATTTTATTGATGTTAAAAGGCTATTCAACTTTAAGGCTGTGGTAGGTGCCAGCCAGTTGGCAGGGATGTACATGGTCCAAGACTCATTTTTCCCATCACATCATATTAGAGGATAATGATGATTATATATACATATATATACTGTGTATATCTATAATTATGAAGGAATATGTCCTTAAATGATAAGTCTGATAACATTTCATATTTTTCACGTCCTTTTCTCAGTACTCTCTGACTTCCCTACCCTGTCTGTAGCATCCAAGCCCATTGGTTCCTACTGAAGATGTAAATCTTTAAAAACGAATACACACAAATATATGGTTTAATTTTTTAAAAAGGGTTAGTAATTTCCCAAAACAGCTGGGTTGTAGTTTTTAGCAAACGTTACTTTAACAGGAGTAAATTGCACATTTGTTGGGGACTATTTTCAGTGGCGAATTAGTACACATTTGGTGCTCTGGCAAGTATTCCTGTTGATGCATGTGGGATTGAGTCAAAATACACTACAGTGTGTGTGCTCATGGTAATGAAGGAACATGTCACCCAGTAAAAGTGTGGCTCTTTGATGTGTTTTGAATAATAGTTTTTGGACAACAATGGAGCTCTATGGCACACAGGAAGAAGATATATCAGTCTTTGGATACACAGACAATACTTGTTAGCAGGATCAGTTCATTGGTGGTTTTGATCTTTTTAATGGGATTTGTTGGCTGTAAGAAAAATAGGAAATATGACCAGACTTATCCTTTAAGGAACACATTCCTTGCTGGACCTTTTCACAATAGCAAAATAGCTGCATTAGCCAAGTTGATGCTGTGATATTGTTTCTGCGGGTTAGCCAGAACAGCAACTGATAAAATATGTGTTTCCTCGTGATTTCAGATGTCAGATGGCTCATTATTTTACGTAGAGCTGGTGGTGATGCCAGGACTGCACGTGAGGCCTAGTGGCTGATTCTAGTCTGTTCACTGTTCACCTGTTCACTCAGTCACTGGCTTTATTTCGGGCTTGGAATAAACCACGGGCTCTGTTTCAAACCGTTTACGCATGTATTTATGGAAAGCAAGAAACATGGCGGGGGCAGAACAACAGAGCTTTTCCTTTTTACTGTGATTGGCACCATGAGTCACACACATCATTTTAATAAAAAAAAATGTATTTGTTATTTATTTGAATATATTTGTGAAGTACATCCCCGTTCAGAAGTAGATATACCTCAGCCTATTTTACAGAACAATAAAGAAAATAAAAGCAGCATTAAACACCAACAAACTGTACTATATTTAAACTTCTTTCCCTTGACACCCTCCAATTTTTTCTATATGTGTGTTCAGGTTCAGCCTGAGTGAGTCAGGTGACTGGCTCAGGGTGCTGGCATGGCATTATCCCTCTTGGCCTGTTTCTCTAATGGGCTTAGCTAGACCCCGCCTACAGCCTGTGAGGTATTCTGTAAGACGTGATGCTACGTCTCGCATAAATACATTACCAACATGTGCCAGTCTAAAGAGTTCAGTCAACATAGCTGCCAGCACAGACAACAGGACTGAAACAGTACGAGCATGACAAGGTTGCATGACCTCTTTCTTGAGAACATAACAAAGATTAGGAATCTGAATATTTGAGAAGTTGGAGTAGATGTTTAGACCCATAATCACATAACACTGAAGGATAAATGGACAAGAGCAGTTACATGATAGGTGTAATGGATGTTGGATTGATGGACTAAATTACTACGATCAACCAAATCCACAGATTGATCATATCATTACCTTGACTGTAAATCAATTTTCATTTTGTGTTTTTATTTGTTGATTTTTCTTCTCTTTCAGTTTTTTTGTTTTTTTGATATTTTTGCGTATTTAGTATGTGATCTCTAACAAAAGCTTCTTGTCTGGGATTATTTTTTCCCTTTCTTGCATGTTTTTTCTTTCCTTTTTGTAACTGCAAATAATATATATCCATCCGTCATCTATACCTGCTTATGCTTTGCTGGATCATGGGGGGCTGGAGCTTATATAATATTAACTATCATATGAAATATATTGCAAATTAACTTGTGCGAGAAAGTCTTCAAAGTGATTACTGCACTTCTCCAAAACAGTACTATAGCTCAACAACTGATATAATAAAAGTTAGTTTGAAGTCAAATTTAAGGATATAATCTTGAAGATTTTCATTAAAATAAATGTCTGTTAAGTCACTATCTGTCGCTGAATGATGCAACACAATGGTGACTGAGCCTAAAGCCCTCGCATTTGCAGTATTATGAACGGGGTGTCGATGGCGACTTTCCCGGAAAAATCACAAGCGGTGCACAGTTAGGCTTTTAACAAGACTTTTAACGCAACAGACCTGCTCTTTAACTCACCTGTGTGTGAAGCGGGTACCGTTTTTTCGTTTTATTTCAGTCTCTGCTAGCGTTGCGAGTAAACGGTTACTATGGCCGAACAAACAAAGAAAAGATCGATGACTACAGACGGTGAAACTTGGGAAGTGAGGTCCAAAAACACACCTGCAATTACTGATTATCACCATTTGTGCCGTGAAAGAAACGAAAATCTTCGAGATTATAACTTTAAAGCTCATGAAAAGGTGGCTGCAAATATTAAGTGTTTTTCTGTAACATTAAATATCCAGGATTAGATAAGCAACAGAAAAGTTAAAAACAAACATCTTTAGGTATTATTTATTACGAGTTTAACACTCAGAAACTGCTTCATGGTTTGATCAGATTTGACTGGCAGTGACCAAACAACCTACCAACTGATTCAATGTTCCTAAACTCTGATTGGTGCACAGAAGTATGTGACAGTGTTCACACTTTGGCAGAAAATTGTATGTTCGTGTAGGATCCCACCCCCCGTAGGAAAAGGCAGATTAAGAAAACACTTTTTCAGGGACCTTTGAAGCAAATACAGTATTCAACATCTTGGGTGCATAGAAACGTTTTATATACAGAAGGTGGACAAAATGACATCACAATATAATGCAATCCAGTACAGTGGCCATTCATGTGGGTGCAGGATTAAATTCTGAGATGTTTTTGACGCTGTAGTTTGTAATATTATTTTAATGAATTGAATTATTGTTATTCCAACCTCTTTTATTTGCTGTGTAAATGTACATATTGGTAATATTTTCACTGATTAGCAGACAAGCGTGACAGAAAAACAATCAACTTCTTGGCTCACATACTAAGCATACTGTATGTACAGCGCTCCTTAGTTCGTATTAGTAGTACTCTGGCATCTTAGTGGTGATCTTTGTGTTTAACCCTTTAGCTCTGTTAAGTTTAAAGCCCATTACCACACTGACCTCTGCCTTGCAACAAATTTCCTCCTCTTGTTACGCTCCCGACTCCCCTCTCCCATCCACCTCTCAACACCCTCTCTTCCTATTCCCTCGCTTTCTCTCTCTTTCCCCCCGCGCCGCCTCCCTCCTTCCTTCGTTCATTGAAATGCAAGCGCGAGGAATGCGAGAGGAAGGATATCACATGTGCGTGTTTGTCTTTACATTCGGGGTTTCCGTAGTCCTCAGCACTCGGCCCTCACCAGGCTTTTTCTAACACCTCCTGCTAATGGTTTCTCAAGAAGTCATTGAGAGAGGTTTAGCGGAATGATGTTAGTTAGTTTCCATATTGAACAATAATGGATTTCAAGTTTGATACAGGTTCAGTTCCTCCAAAAATACAGACGAGGCCCACATTGCATGAGAAAAACAGGAAGGCCAAATGGATAGTGTGATGGCGGTTTTCCAGAGGAGGTAGTTGGTTGTACTGCCTGTAAAGTCTGGGTGAAGAAAGAGTGCAAAAAATGGTTTCCTCTTAGTAGCAAACACTACTTGGAAGTTCTCAGTTTCCAGCACTTTAGTGGTTTCCTGCTAGATATGAATGTGTTTATCTGTCTAATGTCATCACGGGACATGATTTTAAAAGAACAGGGATGGTTCTGATGCAAAAGAACAAAGACCAAATTGTATTTAATCTCACATTTGATCTGTACTCATCTCATTTTGAAAACACTGTGTGAATGTTGTTCACTCCACTGATGCATCCTGTGACTTCGTCTCCCCAGATGCCGCAAGTTATGGACAGTAGCTCCGAGGGGATTGACCTGCACTTCTGGGGCCGGGTTCTTAAGGCGGCGTCGGAGAAGATCCATGTTGTAAGTGCTCCGAAGTCCATCTATCCCTCTCCACTCCTCCTCCTCTCCTCTCCTCTTCTCCTCGGTCCTGCAGGATCAGAGGCACCGGTATTTTTAGCCCTGCAGGAAACTCGCCTCTTCCGCTGCTCCTTGTTTGAGCATCGCTCACAGAGGAGGCTGAGTGATGGGCTCAACAATGTGGGGTGCATATGTGTGTGTTAACAACCTACATTTGTACTGCACAAAGCGCTGACGTCTTTGTAGGCTCATGTGATATGTGTGTGAGGGTGTGTGTATGTGCAGAATTGTGTGTGTGTGTGTGCATGCACATGCAGATTGTGTCTCATAGGGCATACGTCTTTATCACTTGATCTATATAAAATTCTACAAATCAGAATCAAATTAATTGAATATAATAGAAGAGAGTACAGTAGACATCATCCTCCACACTCTACCATAATTAATATATTTTTTGTTGTTTTGTGTGTTTAGCATGAAGGGACTACAGCTTACATCACATTATACAACCCCGTGTTGTATAAATAAATAAATGAACCCTTGAACCCTTAAAGTGTAGAGGAATAGAACAGAACAGGATTGAATAGAATAGTTGTCGAAACATTCTCACCTCAAGGTCAGTTTAGTCACTTTTCTGGAGCTTTCTGTCATATCACACAAACTTCATCAGCAAACTGAGTTTTCTCAGTTGTCATGGATTTGTAAATGTTCATATTCCCACTTTAACTGAGTACTTTAAGGACTTCCCATCCATGTTGGACAAATGTAGGATAGAATAGAATATAGAGAAGAATATATATATATATATAAAAAAAAAAAATATATATATATATA
>NTHP01000062.1:1588609-1612145 GCA_003416845.1 Oplegnathus fasciatus
GTATCACCGTGGTGACAGAAAGGCGAGCCAAATGCTCTCATTACCCACCTCTCCTTCCTCTCAAGTTAGTGAGCGTGTGTTTGTGTGAAATAATAAATAAGAAAAGGGAGGAAGAGGGAGTGAAAGCGAAATAAATCAAGGCTGTGTTTTAGCGTGTGTGTGTGTGTGTGTGTGTGTGTGTGTGTGTGTGTGTGTGTGTGTATGCAAGTGCATGTTCACACGTAAAGGTCTGCTTTGAGTGGGGGACATAGAAAAGCAATGAGTCACTTTCCAGTTGGATTATCAGTTTTGAAATATAGTCTACATTTAAAACTGTAAGGGGAGTATCACAGAATAAAGATGAAGAAATTCCACTTAAAATCTGATCCCTTATTACATTTTAGGGTGATTTCATTATTATCTGACTTGGAGCAGTGTGTTAAACTCAAATTATTGACAGCCTCCTCCCTATTTCTTCACAAAGGAAATGATACGTACCGGGGAGAAATGCGCTTGGATGGAGCTATTTTTGTTCTATCAATAGGAGGATATTTAGTCCACCCTCCGACTATCCTCATCATGTGCATGTTTGCTTATCTTTCAAACTATTGTTTTCCAGTGATCGTTTATGTTTTGCCGTTCACACAGTATGAATGAATATGAGGAACATAAATATCCGTACCTTGGAAATAATTATCTGGCAAAAGGTCAAATAGCTCAAAGATAATTATTTACACTTACATGCAAAACTCAACATTCATTCATCCTGTTGGAGGTAGGATGATGTGTGGCCCTGGTTGGCAGCACTGATGACCAGACATGAGTCAAAGAAATATGGAAGTTAGGGTGACAGCTAGTCTGGGTCCCTCTGAGGTAGCCAAGCTGGTGTGGGTGTGTGTGCTGTTCATCAGACTCAAATGATATTTGGAAATAAATGAGTCGTAGTTTAAAGTGTGGTAACCCACATCACGGCAGTTAATAAAAGAGAAGGGACTTCACAGGATCACAGGATTAAATTTAAACAAGATGATATTTGAAATACTGTAAACTTGGTAAAGACACTCAAGGTCCCCAAAGGATGAATGACTTTGGTGATCCTCTGACAAAAGTTAGGATTGTGACTCGTCTTTGAATTTCAGCCCTGATGCTTTCTGTTATCTAATGTAGGTTTGAAAACTTTATCAAGTTAACAAGTACGTTGACCACTGAGAGAATCTCTCTTTGAACTGGCCCTCTGTATGACTTTTATACAGCTGATGGAGCGGGAGAGCTCTCAGGAGCTCCTGAAGGCGGTTTCCTCCCTGTTCCAAGCCGGGGGTCCGTCCTCGTTCACCCAGCTGATGTCCAGCGTGTCTAGCCTCTTCTGTGGGTACCCGGAGGGAGGCGGCTCCAGGGTCCTGTCCTTCAACTGGTATGAGGACAACAACTACAAGGTGTTTCTGGGGGTCAATGGCACCAAGAGCTACAACTATGCCTATGACGACTCTGCCAGTAAGTGAAGAGCTGTTGAACTGTGAAATTCTCAGTTCTATAGTATGTATGTGGTATCTACATATACTAATACAGTACATAGTGCATACAGTAGATACAGTATAATTAGTATACAGTGTTTGCAGTTAATGTTCAGGAAATTAGTGTACTTTCCCTTTTACCATAAGGATATGAGATATATACATATTTACATATGTATCTCATATTATCTTAATTGACAGTACAAATAATAATTGGTTATTATTTTTCTATTATGTTATGCTAATGTGTTTTATGATGATTTCATTGTTTTTTTCTAATCTAATCTTAGTTTAGTCATTGTTTAATTTCTTTTTTCTCTTTTTTATAGTCTGACCAGCACATCCCCCCTTTTTTTAAAGAATCCATTAATTTATTATGTTTTATTGTTTTTGTTAATTATGCAAATGAAGACTAAACTAAACTGAAATGAAGCAAGATGAAAGTTAATTAAACAGCGACTCTGGAAGAAGACTGCTAAACTTCACAAAGAGAAAGCAAAATGTTTTTCCAAAGATTTCAGACTTTTTTTTGTTTGTTTTTTTGTTTCTGGAATGTTCCAAATTTATTTTAATTGTTTTCCAGCTGTGAGCAGCTCCTCCCTCTTTCTGCTGTGCACTGCATTGTGGAACGATAATCCCCAACAACAGCACAATCAAATATCAATCAAATTTAGTATGCATACTGACCGTCTTTGAATATTTAATTTTCTCATGTTTTCAGCACTTTATATTCAATACCAGTGGAGTATAATTGGGACACATCTTTGATGTTGCAGCTTTTCTTGCATTTGATCAGTTGTTTCAGTCCATGTAAATGCTGAACGGACCAGTTTACCATATAAGAGTCTTGAAATCTCCACAATAAAGCTGTTGGATCAGCGTTTGGTGACAAATTTAGCATAAATGACTGTTATTACGTAATTGATAGCATCTGAACGGTGCCCCTCTCTGTGTTCTGAGTGATTCAATATGATGCTTTTCTTTCTCTTTTGTTTAGTCTGCTTCTGTCTCTATTGTCTTCTTATAAACTCACTGTTTTTGCAATTCTTCTACCCTTAGCTCCCTTCTGCAACGCCCTGATGCAGACGCTGGAGTCCAACCCTGTCACCAAAATTGTGTGGAATTCAGTCAAGCCCCTGCTGATGGGAAAGATCCTGTATACCCCCGACTCCCCTGCCGTCCGCAAGATATTAAAGAGTGTAAGAGAGACCACCTCCAGCCCGACCCCTCACCCCTCTCTTTCTCTCTCTCTCTCTCTCTCGCTCTCTCTCTCTCTCTCTCTCTCTCTCTGCGTCTTTCCACATACTTTTTCCTCTCCTTCTCCATTTCTTTCACCGCTCTCAGTATCTGTTTATATGCGTCCACACCCCCACCCTTCTTAGGAATGAGCTGACTACCGAAGCAAAGGAGGGCGGAGGGATGGGGGGGGGCAATCTACTGCAGCGTGAGGGAAGGGAAGAGGAGGGGAGAATTAAACAATAAATTGAATGTGAGGGTGCAGCAATGAAAGGAAAAACAGAATGTTTTTCAGTCTGTCACATCTCATTCAGTGGTCCTCATGCAAAACAGATCTCAATTTCAAGAGGAGTTTTGTTAATGAGAATTTAGCAACCTGCTCCGGAAAAGAAAATTATATAATATGGCTGTCCACTTGTTTATTACCTATGTTGTTTGAAGAGTATTGCAGTGTAAAGCTTGGTTAAATGAAATGTTCAGGTTTCATGGATCTCACTGCTGTTAAATGTCTGACACTATTTTAAATCAATTTTAATCAATGTGCTTCTTCACTGGTGTACTCTGTGAACTTTTAAGTGCATTGACTGGATATAGTGTTTATTTGTGTGCGTGTGTGTGTGCGTGTGTGTGTTGCAGGCCAACACAACATTCGAGGAGTTAGAGAGGTTGCAGAACATGGCCAAGGCCTGGGAGGAGTTGGGACCTCAGCTCTGGGCTTTCTTCCACAACAGTGTCCAGATGAACATGATAAGGGTGTGGATACTGCACATACACACGGATGCAGTCATACCTATGCACAAAGTGCCACCATCAGTACATTTGAAAGTATTTGAAATGTAGTAGTATTCTCAAATTCAAAAGAACACATGAGTATAATGGTAGAATAATCCTTAATTACAGCATAACCTGTATTAGAAGCAACCAGTAGTGAGCAGAGGTATGGACACCAATGCACGAGATGGATTTAAGTCAAATTCGAGCCACAAATTTGCTGAAGTTGCAGCTTGACTTTGTCTTTAAAAAGAATGACTTGTTACTTCACATCCTTTTGCTTGAACAAAACTTGACACCCTCCCAAAGCCCAATACAAAAGAATCTCGTCTGGTGTGTATTTAAAGACTGCAGACAAACTACCCAGCTAGCCGGTTGCACTTACCATATCCGGTGACTCATCCAGTCAGGATGGAGAGTTTGCCAACAGCAGCTTCCACACAATCGGCATTCAGTTTGAACAAGCAATACTCCTCTCAAACGTGGGGTTTGACATTTTGAAATTGCATAAAATTTGGTGAAAATGAATTATGTTTATGACTTGAAACCTAAAGATGGCCGGCACGATGATTTAAGGGCATTTTTCCTATACTATGCAGCCAACTTGCATATGTAACGTGTTTATATTACATACAGCAACTATACTTCCATCTCAATCACTGCAGGACACCCTGAGAAACCCAACAGTGATGAGCTTCATGGACGACAGTCTGGAGGACCCTGAATTTACCACCAAAGACATTCTTAACTTCCTGTACAACGGTCCAGAGGAGCAGAGGGAGGCGGGCATGCCCAACTTTGACTGGAGGAACATTTTTAACATCACCGACCAGATTATACGCATGTTCAACCAGTATGGAGAGGTGAGAAACACAAGTTAGCCTGTCTGTCTGTCTATCCAAGCACTCTTTTCCTTCAGAATCAAATCTTTCCCCTACTGATGGAGAATTCTTCACAGTTTTTTCTTCTTTGCCCCAGTCACTATTTGCCAAATGTTGCACATTCCCAGGACTAGGCCTTTTTGTAAGAGCAACTCTCAGTCCTCCAGACAGGTGCATCAGTCTTCCAGGTCTGCTCCCAGGAGATTGCAGCCAGGCCTCTTTGAAACAGAGCAGGCCACTTAGCACGGCTATAGAGCTGCTCTCCCGTCCACTGGGCTGAAAGGTGGGGAGAACAAGCCTGCTGTCACCCCCCTCCTTTGCTGCCATTGTGGAGCCAGTGATAAAGTGGAGAGTAGGTGGGAGTGAGTCACCCCCCTATGAGCTCAATGCCGTTTTAGTGTATGGCCCCGCATTGAAACAGACCCTTGTGCCCGCGAAAAGAGGGCAAATCACTCTATCCATCCTTCACGCCTTCCCTCTCCCCTCTCGTCTGATTTAAAGGGGGCAGGGGTTGCGGTTTTGGAGAGAGCCCTATCAGTGCGGGCATCTCAATCTGTTCTTTGTCACTAAGTTCAGCCTCAAGACCCTTCAGAGCCCCACAAACAAACCCAGGCGGTGTAGCCAATTAGATATAGCTGTCAGCTAGCATTGGGCCATAGGATAGCTGCTGCAGTTAGCATTAGGTCCTCTCACTCTGTCAGGGGTATGTTTCTCACACTGAAATCCCATTGGAACATGTGTATCAGTGAGGGTCTTTCTTCTCAGCCCATCTCTGAGTGAACATTATTGTGTCGCGAATGTATGGTCCCGTAAAGATGAATGGGAAGTGGTCTCTCGTCTTTCTTTGAGCGCTCTCAGGGTATTGTACAGTAATGTGAATGGAGACATTAGACACGGTGTACACAGGGGCGCGGGGGTTAGAGAGCAAGCGTGTTTGTGTGTGTTTGTGTGTGTGTGTGTGTGTGTGTGTGCATGTGAGAAAGTGAGAGTGTGAGCTCCAGAGCACAATTGTTTGTGTGTAGGGGTATGTTTAGATACGTGTGTGCGTGTTTCTGCACGTATGAGTCAGTGCATGCATTTGCTTTCCTGCATATATGTGTGTGTGTTTGTGTCTGTCGCCGCAGAATGAATGTAGTTGCTCAGATTTTCCCATGTCACCAGATCACTTCGGTGAAAGATGCTTCCATTAAGAGCGAATGGAAAATCACATAACTATACACAGTCTACCAGGGCAGGGTATCGATTGAAATTTTTCTGGTGCCAATACAGAATCATAAGATCAATAAGAGTTTAGGTACAGACCCAAAATTATACCTTTTTGTTATCTTATTACCCTAGTTTGAGGATTATAAGCATATTTTTCTTCCAAACCTTTCTTTCATTTAGCAAAATATATAACTTACATATATAACTGTAACACAAGCTGATAGTTTCCCTTTTTTTCTTGTCGGTGCTTGGAGTTTGGTTTGTGGTTTGGTACTGGTTACTGTGCCAGTATTTCCTCGAGTATACAGTACATTAACATAGTGTGTGTAAAGATTAATTTAATATGTATATATTCTTGGTAATGGTTAATTGGTTAATACATTTCTGGCCGCAAAAAAATAAGCAGCCATATAAGAACTTCGGGTAAATAAAACAGTCTAAAATTTATGATTTAGTTCTGATCAAAGAATAGGTAAACCAGACTAATAATCAGACCAAGCATTCAGTGCCATCTTTTGATACTTGATGTCATTACTCGATGCTACAGACACATTTTGCTCCGGGCTCAAAAAGTACTGAGGTTCAATACCCAGCTGTACCTGTCAGTTGTCTCAACATAGAGCTAGTGCCACATGCACCTAATCCAATACACAATCAAATTAGACCTGGACACACACACACACGCACACCATCATGATTTCAGTGACCTCAAGAGTTTTATAGAACAGCATAATCTTTGTTCTGATCATCACTCTTGGCTCAAACAGCACCTGGAAGAACATTGCAGTTCAAAGGGCATTCATAGTACATGATATACGTGCAATCTAACTGCAGTAGCATACAACATCTTCCCAACATCAAACCCACAACCCTCTTATGTCCTCTGATTGTAGTGCATTAATCTGGATAAGTTCGTGGCTTACACGGATGAGTCCCAGATGACCCATCAGGCCTTGTACCTGCTGGAGGAGAACAAGTTTTGGGCCGGCGTGGTTTTCATGGACATGTATCCCTGGACCACAAGTGTGCCCTCGCATGTCAAGTACAAGATCCGCATGGACATTGACGCAGTGGAGCGCACCAACAAGATCAAGGACAGGTCAGTAGCCGCTGGAGTTACGAGGACTGCCCAAACTTTTTTGCTTGTGACCGCTCAAAATAAAGCGTCTGCTTTTGACTCCTTATCACAAGTTGCATGTCGAAGCCTTTTTTCCTTCTGATCTCAGATTGTTTCATTTGAGTAATTGTTTTAGAGCTGAAAAGGTAAAACAGTCACATATTTCACAAGAAAAGCAGAACATGTTTTTTTCTTTTTTCCTATTCAGTTAATTGGGCTGCGACCACTCAGATTTATCTTGCAACCCCTTGGGCAGATACCGATCCCCAATCCTTTAAGTGCCGTGGTTTCCAAACCACTGGTGGAAGCTAATTTATTGCACAAAAAATTATGAGCTAATCATGTGTACTTTCCAATATATTTCATTGCAGCTGACTGGTATACATACACGCAGGTGTACGTAACGTTTAGACTTCCGAATCACCCTGACAACCTACCGTTTCATCATTTTTTCAGGTTGTTACCGCCGTATTAATGAGGCAATTTATATGGATTGGTCACATTCCTCAAAGGAGGGAAAAAAAACCCTCTCCAGCTGGCCTCAATGTGTTTTCCAAAGTCTCTTGGTGGTTCCATATTAACTCGATACCTGCCCTTTCATCCTCCCTTGTGAGGCTCTCACATACATTTTCCTTTGCCTTTGATCTCCCATTCATAAAGAGACAGTATGTCAATAGCCCCAGGGGTGAACAAGCAGTTTTAGCTGTTTACAGCACACCAACAGGCTGTAATGGACCCAGTGGGAGTCCTGCCTCTATACAATTGAATAATCAGATTGTAAGAGGGCTTTGCCTCGGACTTATCCGCTTAAGTAAAAGCAGTGTACATGTGGTTTGTGTGTGGCTTTAGAGACTTTGGCTGCGGGATGTTTTATTATTACAATGTTTTGAGTGGAGACTGAGATTGGGATTATTTCATACAACAAAATAAATGCCTAAATAAATTTGTTTGTTTAACCATTTGTGCGATGAATGATCTAACCAATAGCCACCTCTGTATCCTCTCACAGATACTGGGACCCCGGCCCCAGAGCAGACCCCATGGAGGACCAGAGGTACATCTGGGGAGGCTTTGCCTACCTGCAGGACATGATTGAGCACGGCATCATCAAGCTTCACACAGGCACCGACTGGCCACTCGGGGTCTACGTCCAGCAGATGCCGTATCCCTGCTATGTAGATGACCTGTGAGTAAACCGGTTGCTTCATGTAACAGAACATCATTCACGCAGTGGATGCTTTATCCAAAAAATGCTTCCATGACTGTATATACAGGACATTTTTAGCATGGAGGACCCCAAATGAAACTGAGTATTGACCAAATCTGGCAATGTTACTGCCATAATAAATTCAAATAATCGTCAAATAACTGAAAACAAAAAAATCTGCACAACTGAAAGTGTGACAGGTGCATCAGAGGACAGCAAAACTTAAATAAAAATGAAAGGTTCCTGAACACTGTCTCACTTACAGCTGGTTTGTTTAGGTAAAACAACATTTCGACGTAAACAAACTTCATCAGGGGTATCAATATACCTGATATTGGATGATATGGCGTTTTTTTAAACTTTTATTCATGATGTTTTTAAAACTTTTTAAACCATACTATTCATTCTATCCACCAAGAATGCCTTTGTCCCATTTTACATTACTTTGATCTGAAACTGAACTCTTTCTTTGTTTGAATATATATTGAGTTGCTATGTAAATGATTATATTCAGGGCACATTTGTGCAGTTTTCTGTGAAATTGTCTGTGTATATAATTTATTGATAGATTTGGTGGTTGACTCTCTAACACGCTGATTAACCGCTTAACTGATTTGCGGTGGATTGATTGTGCGAGTAATGGAATTTCAGCCCAATCAAGACACGTCAGTGCATCCTCACTGAACTAAAGTTACCAGGCAAACAAAGTGTGTTATTGTTTTGCACAAGTTTCCATGTTAAAGCCACTAATTGTAGAGTTATGATTACAGCATCCTGCACTGAATTCTGCTGGCATGCGATTTGTTTGTTTGTTTATGGTTTTAATTAGCCAATCCTTGGTTGTTGTTTTCAACCTAATTATCTCAGTGTCTACGGGTTGGATTTCTTGTGGAAATGGGGTGGGTAGCAGCATAAATTGTTGTCTGTCAAAGTGTTATTTTTGATATTACCCCTGGGTAAAAATTCAGTCCTACACATAGTGGCTTTAAATTTTCTCCTTTAAACCCACCTTTTGTGCAATGACCTTCTCATATTTATATTAATTCCTACCTGCTATTGAGAACAACAGCAGGTCATCAAAGGCAGATTTCCCATGGGTTTAATGAGGCTTTTTAATCCAGTTTTGGGGTCACGTCCTTACTCACCCTCCTCCTTCCTCTCCCTCTTCACCCCTCTCCTCCTCCTCCTCCAGCTTCATGATCACACTGAACCGCTGCTTCCCCTTGTTCATGGTGCTGGCATGGATCTACTCTGTGTCCATGACCGTGAAGAGCATTGTGCTGGAGAAGGAGCTGCGCCTCAAGGAGACTCTCAAGGCCATGGGGGTCGACAACGGAGTCATTTGGTACACGTGTTTCATCGACAGCTTCATCATGATGACTGCGAGCACGGCGCTGCTCACCTCCATCATCATGGTGAGGACAGAGAAGGAGGCCATGTTGATAGAGAAACTAGGGTCAAGTTTTATTTGCTGGTTTGGAGGGTTAATGTTTTGTAGCGTGTAATGGCACCCTCTTGTGGATGTTTTTGGAAAGCTCTATTTTACTCACACAGCCAATGGTTGCACTGGCTCTGTTTTTGTGTAAGTGAAAATCTCCTCAAAATAATCACACAGTGTTTATCTTTTTTTTTCCCTCTCAGGGTGGAAAGGTGCTGAATTACAGCAACCCCGTCCTTGTCTTCTTTTTCCTGCTGACTTTCACCGTCGCCACCATCATGCAGTGTTTCCTGATGAGTGTGTTCTTCAACAAAGCCAACCTGGCAGCTGCCTGCAGCGGCATCATCTACTTCACCCTCTATCTGCCGCATGTCCTCTGCTTTGCCTGGCAGGACCGCATCACCAAGAACATGAAGTTGGCCGCTGTATGTCTTATTTTTTTGTGTAATGTATTTCACAAATACAGAAAAAGCACATAGACACTGCTTAAGCACAGAAATTTCAAAAGTAGTGACTCTTAAATCCAATTTCATGTTTTAAAGGGAGATCACACATTGCGAAGCACCATCATAAAACAAACCTTCATCAAAAATCTGTTCTCTTACTAGTGCAACAATAAAAGCAGCAAGGATAACTGATTGAGTATCATATATAGTATTGCCCCTGACAGAGGGATATAGCCTGTATATAGATTTGTTACACATGTACATGTGAAGGTGTTTCCATCACAGACACTGATAAATTCAATCTTGAGACATTACATTTTGTAGTAGCATTTGAAGATATTCGGCACCACTTGTCAGTACATCAAGTGTTAATAATTTATGCATGCCCCTGCTTCTCTAGAGCTTGCTGTCTCCGGTGGCCTTTGGCTTCGGGACAGAGTACCTGTCGCGGTACGAGGAGCAGGGTTTGGGTCTGCAGTGGGACAACATCCAGACCAGCCCGTTAGAGAAAGACACCTACTCCTTCCTCACCTCCATCCTCATGATGGTGTTTGATGCTGTCCTCTATGCCATCCTGGCCTGGTATCTGGATAATGTCTTCCCAGGTTGGGCTGCTAATTTACTGTATGATTTACATTACACAATATTTTACCCCTTTATAGGAACTATAAGTATATTACAATGAGAATGGTATCAAATTTCTCCTTCACAGGACAGTATGGCATTGGTCGACCCTTCTACTTCCCATTCCAGCCCTCATACTGGCAAAGTCCTGAACCCTCTCACACAGAAAAGGCAGATCAAGGTCAGTATCGCTGACTCTAAAATGTCTTACATGCCTCATGATTGAGGAGCAGCCCTGTGACTGGAGGTTTGTCGCGTTACTCAGATTTGCAAGTTAAACCTGAGTGGGAGAAGTGAATGCCTTGCGCTTATTTTTTGCCTCAAAACTAATTGCTTTTCCCAGGAAAAGCTTCTAATTCCCACTGGAAAAGTGTGGGTGTATTGGAAAGGTCAATATAAAGTATATAATGAGACGAGACCTCACAAGAAGGTTTTCTCCCTTGCCCCCTCCAGCACTCCTGGAGCAGGAACTGAATCAGCGTCTTGGTAGAAGATATTTTAGTAGGGTGCACTCCTGCCAGGGTCTGAAACCAGGTCCTGCCTTTGAAGAATGGCCCTTCTAACCAACATAATGTTTGAATTAAGAAAGGAGCAAGTTTTCTTAGAACTTCCCGAAGAAAATTAGCAAAGTCAACTCGTAACTGCTGCTCCAGACCTTACATCCAAATTAGCATTTTATCATATTTCAATAACCAGTACACAAATGAATAAAAACATTTAAGCAGGGTGCAGTTTTCCATGTTATTCCCATACAAGCCATGTAACTGCAGGTTAACATCTCATACTGATGGCATTAACATGCGAGAAACACTGTTACCATCACTAGCAAGATACACATACACGCCCTTTGTAGTCGACTGTGAGAGGCGAACTTTCTACATGTGGCTCTGCGATCTGTCTTCTTCAGATCCTGAGAAACCTGAACCAGACAACATGGAGAAGGATGTTGAGAGCAGGGGCACACCAGAGACATGCACCCTACACAACGGCTCAGCCAGCAGGAAAGCCTGTAAGCACCAAAGTAAGAGGGATCGACTGGAGAGAGAGAGGGAGCTGCTGAGACGACAAGGGGAAACTCCAAACCAGGAGGAGGAGTGTCAGGACTCAGGGACGGAAGGTGAGGACACAAATACAGAACTGAAGCCTGGGAGCCAGCAGTAACAGAAAGAAGGAAACTGACACCAAACTACTTGTGGGGAACACACTGAGGACATCTGGTGGTCAGGCAGGGTAACACACCACACCTGGATCTGCAAGACAGAAAGGGGATGTTTTAAACGCTAACTCAGTCTTTTTGGGTCTTTTTTTCCCCCATGCAGGTCAGTTGTTCTTCGAGACCGACCCATTGGGCTTGGTGATGGGGGTGCAGATTCAGGACCTGGTGAAGGTGTTTGATGGGAGCTCTCGTCCAGCTGTCAACTGTCTCAACATCAATTTCTACGAAGGCCAGATCACGTCCTTCTTGGGGCACAATGGGGCCGGAAAAACCACCACCATGTAAGCTGAAATCAGATTTAACAAGTTAATTATGAAGTGGAGCAAAGGTTCAGTCTCAAAAGATGTAAACTTAGGCAATTTAATAAGAATTTAATTGAATAGGCTGTTTAAACAAGTTCAAAAGAGGGCATTTCATTATTCAGGCTTAGAGGTTTCTCTATAAATTGCACCAATTTAAACAATTTTTAATTCTTGTAGCCTCTTTGCAGGATTTCCTAGCAATAGTCTTCCATTTGAACGTGACAATCAAATATCATATTCCTTTTAAATATTTCTTGGAGACTCTATTTTTATAGCTTTTTTTAAAGAGATTCAGATGACCCTACTTGTGGATCCCTCGTGGGATCCCAGCACAAAGTTGGCAGCCCCCATGTCATGGTACTTTATGCTCTTCTGCTCTGTCCAGGTCTATCCTGACTGGCCTCTTCCCTCCTACATCTGGCACAGCCTACATTAATGGAAGAGACATTAGGACTGACATGGACACCATCCGCTCCTCCTTGGGGATGTGCCCTCAGTACAACATCCTCTTCAAACAGTGAGTTGCGTTACAGAAGCTGCTGACAGGACTGGAGTCAGTTCAGTGCAAATATGCATTGAAAGTCAAACAAATTGCAGTTTTACCTGTCACAGTGTTTCTAGGATATACATCAAAAAAGAGCAAAATAAGAAAGGATCTATTCATGTTGAAGAACAAACTAAAATTACTTGTCGATAACATTTTCTTTGTTACGGTTTAGAATGTCTTCAGTTGTGATAAAGTGAGGAACAGACTTTGCTAAAATCAATGCGCCTTCTTCACAAATCTTTGACAGCAACTGCTGAAAGTGAGAGTTACCGATTTACCTCCCTTTCCAGACTTGCAAAGCTTTTTAAAGCATTCACACAATCAAAACAACTGTCAAGACAAGAATTTAACACTCTTCCTCTGTAAAGTTCTTTATAACTTCTGCCCTCTTTTTGTTCCAGCCTCACAGTGGAGGAGCACATCCTGTTCTACTCTCTGCTGAAAGGTCGCACTCAGGCGGAGGCGGAGAGGGAGGTCGAGGACATGCTGGTGGACCTTGGGCTGCCTCACAAGAGAGACGACGAGGCTCAGAACCTCTCAGGTGGACCACTTGTTTCTCCGCGTTGCGAGCGAGTGAGAATTTCATTAATTCCCTCATTGTTCCTGAACAGTTGCCTCTTGCACACTCTACAGGCGG
Organism: Oplegnathus fasciatus; assembly: GCA_003416845.1. Lineage (NCBI taxonomy): Eukaryota > Metazoa > Chordata > Actinopteri > Centrarchiformes > Oplegnathidae > Oplegnathus > Oplegnathus fasciatus. Next base: position 1,601,728 of record NTHP01000062.1, read on the forward strand.
CATGCAGAGGAAGCTGTCAGTTGCCATGGCGTTTGTTGGGGGATCAAAGGTTGTGATCCTGGACGAACCCACCTCGGGAGTGGACCCCTATTCCAGGAGATCCATTTGGGACCTCCTGCTAAAATACAGAGCAGGTAAAAATGTCTCAGTTGACCCATTAAGGTCAACATTTTAACCCTTTAGATCCACATTCTAAAATACACATTTTACGCTCACCAGTAGACATCTCACTCCAAAGGTCCACTTTTTACTGCTACACTGAAGACACAGAAGAATGAAGCCAAATCCTTTGCAGCTTTACAGCACTCCTGAGGCACTTGAATTAAGTAGTGAACTGATCAAACGGAAAAATTCAGCTACGCAGCTACAACAAAAGCAGAAATTGCAGTCATAAAATCAATAATCTGTTGGCAAAGGCACTTGAAAGTTCTGATAACTTTTTTGTTAATCTAGAATGGTCTGATTCCTTTGAGTCAGACGACAATGTCAATAAAAAGCACTTCATTAAAAGTTGTACCCTTGTGCAGGCCGGACAGTAATTCTGTCCACTCACCACATGGACGAGGCCGACCTGCTGAGTGACCGCATCGCCATCATCTCCAAAGGACAACTCCACTGTTGTGGATCCCCCCTCTTCCTCAAGAACTGCTTCGGAGTCGGTTTCTATTTGACACTCGTGCGCCGGATGAAGGATCTCAAGAAGAGGGAGGTGAGGTTCACCTTGTACACAAAATCAGCTCATGATGCGCATCTGTTTGTTTATGCCTCATAATCAGTTTCAAACACAGGCACACAGAGGAGAACACCTGCTTTTCAGTTTCAGTTGGTTCAGTTTTGAGGCAGGATTTTGCGAATTGTTAAAGGTGTTCTTGTCTTTGCCGTTTCCGTCAGAATGATTGCGACTGTGCCTCAGACTGCTCCTGTTCCTGCTCCATCTGCACCAGATACAAAGATCAGTCTCAGAACCAGTTGCAGCATCTAGACCGAGTTCTGGATGGTAAGTGTATATTGTATATTTCTTTTACTGTAACTGCTCCTCCTCTGTTTGTGTGCATGTGTTCTCTTTTACTTTTATCTTACTGAGGAACAACTTGAAATCTAAACCCTGTGAGTGAGGACAATTTTGGCCAGTCAAAAGCTGTTTGGGTGTTTTTTTCCAGTTATGGTTAGATTCAGGTTTAGGATAAGGTTAGGTTAAGGGTTGGGGTTAGGTGTGTAGTTGTGAGGGTTAAAGTTAGGGATTGCAACTAGGGAATTAGGGTTAGATTTGGTCTTACATATTAAATACTTCTCTATATATTATTACTGATTATGATCAAATAAGCAACAATGTCAGAGAGAAACATTCTTAGTTGACAGAAATACAAATACAGAAATGTGAAATAACTAAAAGCTTTCTTTCAACACGGCAGAAAATTCTGTGCTCATGTAGCAAGAAATTGATTGAGAAAATAGGTTTTCAGGGCCTAACCCTTAATGAAGGTCCTCACAAGTACAGCAGTACAAACCTGTGTGTGTGTGACCTGCAGGGACTGATTGATATTCTCATGACTGGCCCACTTATCTAAGTTGTAAAACAGATACAGAAACAGAACACACAATTTTTTCACATTTATAATTTAGTGGTGATGTTGACCCACGTGCTTTTGCCTCATAATTCTGCCTGAGGACACTGTACTTCAGATGCAATGATTCAAGCACAAAGTTACTCATGCATTTTAGTGCTTGAATAATAGTGTTTGTTTTTCTTTTTTGGCATAATTAGCAGTTCCCTTCCTTTGTCCTTGTCTTGGTTTCTGCTATTTTGGGAACACTTTTACTCTTAACTACCTTCTCCATAAATGATGATTTTCCGTCTTCTTCCCAGGGGATATAGACAGCATCACTGGCCTCATCCACCACCACGTCCCTGAAGCCAAGCTGATCGAGACGATAGGCCAGGAGCTGACCTATCTGCTCCCTAATAAGGGCTTCAAACATCGAGCGTATGCCAGCCTGTTCAGGGAGCTGGAGGAGACACTTGCTGACATGGGCCTCAGCAGCTTCGGCATCTCTGATACATCACTGGAGGAGGTAGGGGCGTCGCCCGACATCACCATTTTTATTTTAATGCTGCGTTTACACTGCATGAAAAAGACGGTAAATAAGAGCTTCCAGAGTATAACACCAGCTTTCAACATGGGAAGTTTGGATTTTATGATAAACCCCGATTTTTGAGCTTTGTGAATTCTCATCATCAACGAGAAAAACACCTATAGTCAGGTAAAAGAAATTAATTTGAGCTTAAAGTCTTAAAGTCTTTTAAAAAATGAAAGAATCTGCTACAATAAGATTATTTCAGCTTATTTCAATACAGATCCATTTGTCAAGAAATTTCCATGTCTACGAGGAAACGCAACCTTCTGGTTTGAAAAATAAAATGCTAAATAAATAAATACATTTCCTATAAATGAGTGTCAGTGTCTTGAAACAATACACAATAAGGTGGGTTACTGCACTAGATTCGAGAGGAATTACTTTCAGTTGTATAAAATTCTTGAAACAAGTTGGTTTGTATTGGAAACTGGTTGACGTTATCTTACCAAACTGGCAGAGTTTGAAGAATCTGAAGAAAATTAGACTTTTTTTGTCTCAACGAATAGACCAAACTTTATTGGCAAAATGGACATTTTAGCTGTGTAAAATAAGCGCATACTGTTTGTGACGCCGACATTTCTCCTGTGCACATCTGTATACATTTCTGATTACGTTTTTTAACAGAATCATCCAGTTTAATAAAGTAAAATCAAAAACTTAAATCATGTAACGTCTGACCTTAAAGGAAGAACTTGTGTTTAATGCATGAAAAGTTTTGAAAATTTAAGGAAGTTCTTTTTTTCTTTCCAGATATTCATAAAGGTCACTGCAGACGGAGAAGCAGCGAATAATGCCACCACTCCTGGTAAATACCACCACTGATATTCCACATGGCCTTTTCCTGGAATTGAATTTCTGACCCGTTGCCCTGTCTCTCTAACGTGTTGTTAACCCATTTGCCTCACACCTGTTTTTATTATGCTGTTGTAGTTGTTGTGAATCCCCTAACTCACCTCCCTAACTTTAACATTTGCTACTTGTCTAGTATTTCCATGTGGTGTGGTGCATCAGTTTTAACCCTCTAGCTTGTGTGTGTGTTTTGTGTCTCACCTGTGCGCTCCCACCTCTAGAACAGTGGATGTTACAGCGGAAAAAAACCGGCAACAAAGTTGGTGAAGAGGGAGATGAAGGTCAGAGACTGGAGAGTCAACAGAATTCTGGCAATTTAAGCTTTTTTTGTTGAATCTAATGGACTTGGGTCAATCAGCAGGTGCAAGAATTGTTTGTTATGTAGATTTAAAGTTGACCAGGTATGTGGGGTTTATCACATGTATAGTATATATAGTATTCTGACATTAAAATGCTTTTCTGTGACCTATTTAATGGCAATAATTATGGTACGCCTCACACATCTGGAACTCCAAGCAGTTTAAGTGATCCAGGAATCTAGAGCAGATGCTCTGCTTGTACAGTTAGAAACAAAGCGGGGATTATTTGGGTATTCATAGTCTTTATTTAGAAGGGTTTTTCTGCTTGCTTGCTCTTTTCTAGCACAGCACTGCTTCTTCAACTTGCTGTCACTGCCTCTCTAGCGAATGCTTTGCCCCATGTAAATATTTGATGTACAGTACTGTACATAACTGTATGTTTTCTTGTCGACTGCAGAACATAATGGTGTGATGCAGACTAACGGCATTACGCATGGTGCATCAGACAGCAGTGCAGGGAAGGGCTCCAGGCAGGTGAAAGGGGCCACTCTGACCCTGAAGCAGTTCCATGCTCTGCTAGTGAAGAGGTTTCACCACGCCATAAGAAGTCAGAAAGACTTCCTGGCACAGGTACAGGGGATGCAGCGATGGGTGGATTGGTGGCTTAGTGTTGACAGGAAGTGTTGACAGTTGGATTGTGTGATGTTACCTGATTTGAACTAAAAGGGACAACATATTTAAGTGCCAGAATGTTTTTGACACATAATCTGGAAGTCCAATGAGGAAAAATCAAAATAAACAAAATAAAGAATGGTTTGCCCAATGCTTTTATTGATATTATATATGTGTACATGTATGTATTTGTATGTATATTAATGGTTTAAACTGTTAATGCTTGTTTATGACAGACTCTCATACGACAAAGTGTTCTTACCTTTGACTTGTATTTTGGGGGATTTCAGATCGTCCTTCCTGCCAGTTTTGTCCTAATAGCTCTGATCTTCACCATGATCGTGCCTCCGTTTGGAGAGTATCCGAGTCTGACTCTGACCCCCTGGATGTACGGACAACAGTTCACCTTCTTCAGGTCAGACAAACACTGCGAAATGGCAATTCTGCCAGACACTAGCTTTAGATAAACCATCATTTATGTATTCCATAAACACTGAGGTACTGAGGTATTGGTGGTGATTATATTACTTGTATTTCCTCAGTCAGTGGCTTTAACTTTTCCTTCTTTACATTTTCTCATCCCTGTTTAGTAACGAGCAACCATTTGACCCCAAAATGAAACGCTTCACAGAGCGCTTACTGAACAGACCAGGCCTGGGGACACGCTGCATGGAAGGAGAACCACTAGGGTGAGTACCAGGACTATCGATATCGACATCTCATTTCCAGAGTTCAAAATGGCTGGTACAGAAATCCTGCAACATGCACTCGAACATCTGGAGTTCATGCAGACAAATGACTGTTTAAGTAGAAATGCAGAATTCTTACCTGCTAACATTAAACTCACCTGAAAATGAGACTGACGTTTGAACATCCAGTATACTCTCACATTATCATTAAGGCGTCACATAACTGCCAACATATTTATCCAAGATATGATCCAAGATTGTTATATCAATATTATTGATCCCATCCCTGAGAGTTTTCTTCAATAACACCTCACTCAGAATGACTCACCAAGTAGAATGAATTTATAAGAATTACCAATGCAGACAAAATGTACTTTTAACAAGAATAAACAAACAAATATTCTACAAGGCCTCATTTCCAGTGAAAGTGGACAGATACAAGACTTGTAATAAATAATGTAATAGCCAAATCGTATACTGTACATCAGCGGTGGAAGTACATTTACTCAAGTGCTGTACTTAAGCACAATTTTGAGGTACTTTACTTGAGTATTTCCATTTTATGCTACTTTATACTTCTACTCTACTATAATTCAGAGGGGAATATTGTACTTTTTACCCCACTACATTTATTAGATAGCTATAGTTCCTGGTTATTTTTTACAGATTCAGATTAATACAGAATATAACTAATATTCAACAGCAATCAACTGATAAATTATTATATATTATTATAGATTAAGCTACCAGGCAGTATATAAAGTAGTTAAAATTAGCTCCACCTTTACCAGCTGCAACATTAGTGATGCTTACATATTGATGCATCATTAATTGCAATCTAGCAATACTAGTGCAGTGCCTGTTCAAACCGGGCCGATGGCTTGGCCCCTGCTATTGCTGCTTGCAGCTTTCTCGAGAACCGCTCATCCAAACAACTTCATACTTCACTGCACTTCCTTGAGTCCTCAGCAATACACCCGCCAAGTGTGAAGTTGATCGGATGAACGGCTGTCGAGATAATCGAAGGACAGACAGAAAGACAGACAGACAGAGATTCCTTGCATTTATAGTAAAATGATATACATTATTCTGAAATGGGCCATTCTGCATAATGAGTACTTTTGGTACTTTAAGTATATTTTGATGCTAGTACTTATGTACTTCTACTTAAGTAAAAGATCTGAACACTTCTTCCACCACTGCTGTACATCACAAATACTACGCCTATTTGTAGATACATGCATGTTGCATCTCCATGCCGATTGATTTGACCTTTTTGCATTTCTCCACTTATCTCCCTACAGAATGTCCTGTAGTAACGGCACATCAGAGTGGGAGAATCCTGACGTCTCTCCTGTGGTCAGCAACATCTTACAGAGTCCCGAGTGGAACCAGAGAAACCCGTCACCTTCCTGCCAGTGCAGCTCCAGTAAGAAGCTTACCATGATGCCCATCTGTCCCATCGGAGCAGGAGGCCTGCCGCCTCGCCAACGAATCGAGGCCACGGGAGACACGATGCTGGACCTGACGGACAGGAACATCTCTGACTACCTGGTGAAAACCTACCCCAGTCTCATCAGAACCAGGTAGGTTTAAATGTATTTTACATCTGCATTCAAATGATACAAACAGGAGGAATTAAAGAAGAAATACAAGTGTGTTAAAACCCTCAAAGGGCTTAAAAAACATTTCACAAACCAAATAAAAAAAGACGTTTAAGGTGACAGGAAAAACATAAAAACTCTGCAGACGATGTTGCTGCAAACAAATACACAGAAAGATCTTCAAGCGTGATAAAAATGTTATAAACAAGCCGTGATTGCTCTGTAAATCATTTTGTTTGGCCACTTTTCTTTACACCTTTAAATAATTTCCTCTCTGCTTAATTCAATTCTGAATTTCATTTCACAGTCTGAAGAGCAAATACTGGGTGAATGAACAAAGGTAATAATTTGCACTTTATTGCTGCAAGTCTCTGTCCGTCAGTCTCAGTCTCCCTCTTGTGTGGTTGAGTGTAAATATTCTCTGTCCTCAGATATGGAGGTCTGTCAGTAGGAGGACAGCTTCCCATCCTGGACGTCAACCCCAAAGACATCCAGAGTGTTTTCCACCAGCTGGGACGAATGCTCAACATCACAGCGGTACTCACAGTTTTTTTTTTGCTCATGAGAGTAGTGTGTAAAGTCCGTCAAGTCAGTTTATAATGCTGATTTTCTTTCACAGGGTTACTATTCTGGACTTGCACTGAGGGAGATTGGTCCTTTCTTACGATACATGGAGAGTGAATTTAATATAAAGGTATGTGTGGGATGGATACAGGAGTGGGTTTTTTTCCACAAATAGCTCAGCAGCAACTGGCAGAAATTATGTGCAAACACTTATTGTCGCTGGTCTGACGTCTGCCGCTGATGCTTTGCTTTTATATTACAAACTTTTCAATTTACAGTCTGTTCATATCACAGGGACGTTGACTGATGGCCGCAAGTGCTTGCTTTAGTAGCTTTGCTTTCCAATTAAAGTAAAGAAGGCTTTATATAAGGAGGGTCAGCTTGTGCAAGGCCGTATAGTGTACATCAGGACTGCAATTATCACGTCAGAAGGTTGTGAGATGTGTTGAATCAACTGCGCTCTCCTCCACCAGGTATGGTATAATAACAAAGGCTGGCACGCCATGGTGGCCTTCATGAACGTGGCCAATAACGCCATTCTGCGGGCCTTCCTACCTCCATCTGCCAAACCTGTCGAGTTTGGCATCACCGCCATCAACCACCCTCTGAACCTCACCAAAGAGCAGCTGTCTGAAGTCACAGTGTGAGTGTTACTTTTACGTTTGGAAATGTATTTTACTTATTTGTTTGCACAGTAAAAAATACAAATATCATAAAAGATGTGCACACAAAGACATTCACATATATACAAACACACCTTTACCTACATCTATTCAGATATACATGAATTTAAAGTAGATAAAAGGTAGGAAACACAAGGCAAGGTGATCAGAATTACATTAAATAAAATTAACAAGAGATATAAAGGCTACTAGAATAAAGAAAAAAATAAGAAGAGCGCGACAGTCGGCACACAACAGACTTCATTATGTACTCACAAGAGTCTAGTATATTTTTAGTGTCGTGTTGTCTGGATTTAGTGTTGTAAGAATTGTATTTATTATTTATTTTTTTATTTTTTTTGCTACATTGAGCAGCTACAACACCTGCTGCTCCTACTCTGAAGAAATTAATAAACATAAATCTGGATCATTATTAGAAACAAGTTTACATGACCTTGTCTTAAGATGATTAAAGTAAAATTATAGATATGATTTTATATCTATCAGTTTTTTAATTCCCTTTGGAAGAAAGTTCCACCTGAACCTACATGTGCAAATTACTATCTCAGTTTTATTCGCTTTTTTTTTGTAATGTCGCCATGTTGCATATACTTTATATAATGAATTACACAATTTAATTCATCTAATTTTTCATTAACGTCACATTCCCAGACCAGGATGTACCGTACAGACTTTATCTCCTTCTCCCCTCAGGTTGACCACTTCAGTAGACGCCGTGGTGGCGATCTGTGTTATTTTCGCCATGTCCTTCATCCCTGCCAGCTTCATCCTCTACCTCATCCAGGAGCGCGTGACTAAGGCAAAGCACCTGCAGTTTGTTAGTGGGGTCAGCCCGTTAGTGTACTGGGTGGCCAACTTTTTCTGGGACATGGTAAGTCAAGCAGGTTTGGAGTCAATACAAAATGTGCATCCTCTTAATATTGAAACTGATCAAAGATTTCTTAAATAAATAAATACATTTTATTTGCTTGTCATACTAGCGGATATAAACTCAACTCCAAACAGACAGATGTTGTGGAATGTTTCTTTAAGTGAATGTGTATCTTAAACCTGGTTACTTTTGTATAACAGTTGATTTTTCTATTCATTATCTCATGTGAATGCTTTATCTCTCCCCTAGGTTAACTACACTCTCAGCACTGCAATGGTGGTTGGCATCTTCATGGCTTTTGACAAAAAGTGTTACACATCACCGTCCAACCTGCCAGCACTAATAGCACTGCTTCTACTGTATGGGTAAGGCTTTGCTCAGTTTAATTTGGTTCAGTTTTGTTTTTCAATGGACTCAAATTTTATGAAAACAATAAAATCCAAAGAGGATATGAAAAAGAAACCCACATTGTGCAGGTGAGTTAGTGTTATAGTGTGAGAGCACCCAAAGGGTCTGGATGACAACCCAATCCAAAAACAAAGAAATTCAAAGTGCATAAATGACACGAGAGGGAGGTGAAAAAACAACATGACTGGAATTGTTTTTGAAATATTTCTCTTTGCTCTGCCTCTCCTGCCTTATAGGTGGTCAGTGACGCCCATGATGTATCCCATGTCCTACATATTTAACATTCCAAGCACTGCATATGTGTCCCTGTCCTGCATCAACCTGTTCATAGGCATCAACAGCAGCGCCATCACCTTCATCCTGGAGCTTTTCGAAAACAATCGGGTAAGGACGTTTCGACGCACAGCTGAGACGGTGAATTTCTGTTAACATTAATTATTCCCAAAGGTTCTAATCTTTCACTCCAAAGATGCATATTTGAATTAGTCATCGACTCTCACATTAGGTGCTTGTGTTGGGTGATTCACTTTAATTCAACTTTTTCATAAAAGGCAGATTACTGTAGGTGTGAGGCCTCCACAGTTCAGCGGTATTGTAGAGCTGTGGCAGGTTCACTGGCGCACTGCTTCATCTGTAGAAAATGCTCAGACTCATAACAACCCATACATGCAGGGCAAAGAGGCTAAGTTGAGTGCATCGATTCATAAATGTACAAATTAAAGCAGTATCGAGTTTTTGGCCACTTGGGGGTAGCAGAATAAGCTGTAAGCACAAGACTTACATATTATCACAATGTAGCAAATGTGTTTGCAAATAAATGTCTATTTATACATCCAGCAGACATGAAGCAAAATTAGCATTCTTTTAAAATCGTGTTTCTGGCCAGCTGACAAATGTTAAGTCCAGTATTCCCTCTCCTGAGGAAAACATCTTTTACTTATGGTTATAGCAGCTAAATGCTCCACTATGTGCGCCAGCGCCTTGGTACCTTTGTCTGCTGTTTGGTGCTGAGCAAGTAGTGTACAGTGGGTTCATCGATGCATTTTGCTGAAATGGCTGCTTTTGGAAACAGGGTTGATGAGAGCGATGAAACTGAACCAAAGCAGTAAATTTGTGAGCAGTAAAACTAAAACAATGAAATGAAAGATGTCAAAACGCTCCATAGAGCTGAGAACTGCAACTTCTGTGGGTTCGTCATTATACCTTTAACCTTTAACATTACACATAATATAAAAACATTGATTGGTGCAGCTTTAACGGGCCACAACTCTATATATTTTTAACATAAACAATGGATAAAATTACTTGTTTTGGACTTGCATTTGTCAAGTGGCCAGAAACATCTCCAAATGAATGTTAAAGATGTAGTCTACGATTCTAATCCAAAACAGTTTTTGTCAAATTCAGTGAATATCTCCTCGCGGTCCGCTAGCTTTCCGTTCTGTGTGTGCGCTGCAAAAAAAGTCCAGTGTTCATACACAGCCCTGGCTCTGTAAACGGAAAACAAACAAAGCAACTCGGGTGGAGCCACCAACCCAGGTCGTCAAATACCGACGCTTTAGCCGCATTTCCACTAAACACTTCAGTATAATATGTCACAAACTCGTGCTCGTGCACAGGACAAACTAATGCTGTGTGTTACT
>NTHP01000062.1:1612182-1622976 GCA_003416845.1 Oplegnathus fasciatus
GTGCGAGTTTGAAGCAGCACTGAAGGGAGGGGTGTATTTGTTTGGCTGTTGAGTTCAAATATCAACAAGCTTTCTCCAGAATCATAGACTACACCTTAAATGTTGCTCCCTGTCTGCTGTTTGTATAAAAGGAAATTGTTTGCTAACACATTGTGTTTTCAGCTTGTTCTGCTGCCCCCAAGAAATCAATTAATGCAACTTTAAGTTCATTATTGCCAGGAAGTTTGACTCTTTTGATGACTCACACTGATTCATTACTTCTAAATATATCCAGCATTAAACATTTTTTTATGTTTTCAATGCTGTCTGAGTGTTGAGTGCCTCTTAGGTCAAATCTATGATAGTTCAGAACAACATCATGGCTGAGTCTGAACATGTAAGTCAGACAACAGTGACAACTGACAAGACTCTGCCAAGTGTTTAAACAACCCTGGTACAGTTATTATGTGGCATCTGAGTCTTTCAAGAAAAATAAAAAACAGAGAAGTAGGAGGAAACTGAAGTAGGGGGAAAAGGGCACATCTGCTGCTGTCATGGCAACAGGTGACTTCCTGCTCTGTCAAAAAAAAAAAATCCTTTTTGCCAGATGGTTCTCTCCACCACACATTTATAAAGAACTGAGAATCATTTTGTTTCAGTGATTCAGGGTTTGGTTTTGGTGTTTGGTTTGGGTTTTTTCTTGGTTGTAACAATGGCAGAGACTTGTCCACATATAAAGCATACACAAATCTCAATCTTCCAAAATCCAGAGATGATAACTGAGAACAGCCTGATCTCATGTCAAATGTATAATCAAAATAGGAAAGCCATGTACTCCAGTGTTATATGACACTGATGAACAGGAGGCGCAGCTCACATGATTGAAATGAGTGAAATTAATGTTTTCAGCAAGTTTTTAAAGTTGAATAATGAGTAAAAACCCCTAGTATGCACAAGTTTTTCTCTTGTTTGCATGAGCTATTCATGCTCGAGTATGGGGCACTTCAGAACATTTCATCATATATAATGCAAACGTTGTATGAGAACACAATGCTGAGAGGATGATGCAGTGATGCAAAATATTCAGGACAATACTGAGATTCAGAAATGACGAAATGTTCTATCAATCCTGCACTCAAGTGAAATGTAGATTCAATGTGTATGCGTGTGTGTGTGTGTGTGTTTGTTGCCAGTCTTTGCTGATGTTCAATGAGTGGCTAAAGAAATGCCTGCTGGTGCTCCCTCACTTCTGCCTGGGGCGAGGACTGATAGACATGGCCATGAACCAGGCTGTTACTGATGTTTATGCCAGATTTGGTAAGTACAGTATACTTATGGTTCCATGGGTTTTTCATAATTTCATGACATGTAGCACAATTTCCATCACTAAAAAGGTTTCAGAAAAAGCTGCTATTTGAATTATTATTGTAATAGGTGAAAACAGATAAACACTTGGGAGGAAAAGACCATTTTGCATACATTTGCCAATGGGAATTTTACAAAATTACACCTTTGGTAATAAAAGTTCTCGTGGTTTATATACTCTTAATTTCACTCCAGCCACACAATTGTGTTTGTACAGCCTGTGACACATGAGAACACATTGACTCTGTACTGACTGAACAAAGGGTTCATTTTCAGTCTAAACCTCGTCTCTGTTTTCAGGTGAAGAGTACACACAGGACCCTTTCCGGTGGGACTTTGTGGGAAAAAATGTTGCCTTCATGGCAGTGGAAGGCTTTGTCTATTTTATTCTCAATCTTCTGATCCAGTACCGGTTCTTCTTGGACCACTGGTAAGGGACTGGCAAGTTTACATACGTAGCACCTAACCTCTTATTACACCAGTGTCTTGACCTTTCCATGGAAACTTAACACAGGGTCAGAACTCATACCCGCCTGTTAACAGATAAAATGCAGCTCTCTCTGGTGTACTAGATGCTTCTCCACAGATAATTTTCTCGCACGCTTCAGGTTATCGGACAAAAGGCAGACTCCAATACAAGATGAGGATGACGACGTGGCAGCAGAGAGGCAGAGGATTTATGATGGAGGGAGCAAGACTGACGTCCTGCACATCAGAGACCTCTCTAAGGTAAAAATCACTGACTCGACTGTGTCTGTGACTTCACCGTGATAGCTCAATTTCATATTATACCTTAGATTGTGATAGATACTGTATGTAATATAGTTTTTTTCCAAGTCAGTGGGAGGGTAAAAAAAATTAACAACACTGTGGAAGGCCTTGCTTTTTCATAAAATAAAATATTTAAGACAGAAAAGATTTATATTCAGTCCCTGACAGTAGACGAAGAAAAAGCTAAAGGAAATAAATGTACAATATGTAAAAATTAATACATATATGCAGTGCAGAACAAATAGTTAAATGCTAAATATATTTATATATATATATATATATATTTTATGGTTTATTGTAGTGCTTTTTTTACCTCAAAATCTCTGTTTGAAAAAGCAGTACACAAATGGAGTCAGTTATTATTGTTCCCTGCCTTCTCTGCACAGACGTATGTGGGCAGGAAGAGGGCAGCTGTGGACCGGATTTGTGTCGGTGTCCCTGCAGGAGAGGTAAAGTCACTGAGTTCATTTTCATTTTTATTTGTATTACTCAAGTTTTCTCTTTTTGCGTTCTCTCAAGTAAACCCACACGCTGATTAAGCTGCTCACCCAGACTGTTAGAGATGCAGATAATATTCAGTAGTTGTCATTTACCATCAGCAGCCGCCATTATGGAGTATTTTTCTGTATATCTGGTCTCATTTTTGTCTGGGTGTGTTTGTTATATTTCTGTTCTGTTGTTCTCATGTTCTTTATTAATACACGCATGCATGAGGACATTTCTTGTCATTTTACGAAGCCTAATAGAATATTAGAGTTTTAAAAGGGTATTAGTAGTCATTCTATTTAATGGGCAGTGTGTTCGTGTAAAATGTGTGTTCGTAACGAGAGCCTGATTGTCTTTTGTCCCGTTAGTGCTTCGGTCTCTTGGGAGTTAATGGAGCTGGAAAAACGACGACCTTCAAAATGCTGACTGGGGACACGGATGTCAGCTCCGGGGAAGCGACTGTGGCTGGCTACAGGTACATAAAGATCAGTCAAAAATGTCCCTGGTCGATAGAACACAAACTCTGCTCAGGGCTGGATCAGATGGTATTTGTAAAATGCTTTTGGTTTATCCTGCACGCAGTTCCAGATGGGAGACGACCAGAAACAGTCCAGTGAGTTAGAAAGTTTAAACACGGGAATCTGACATTTTTCTGTTTGATGACACTATCTGACTATAAAACCAACCAATGTGGTACTCAAAATAGGGGGAAAAAAGCTACGAACTAGGGCTTGAAGTCTCGAATAAATGTTGCAAAGTGATTTTGGCGCCAGTATTCTATCTATAAGAAATCCAATTTTCATGTCAACTACTTGAACATACCCAGAATTCTTGTCAGGGTGAATAAGCCCCTCAAACTGCATTTGCACCACTTTGTTGGATCCTAAAACTCTATTAAAACTCAGATTAATGAAAGTCTGGGTTAACAGCTATTTAAACCAATCATCTATTACAGTGGTTCCAAATCTTTTTGGCGTGTGACCCCCTTAAGACACACCAATATGTACTTGTGACCCCTCCTCACAGGTTATGGCCTCAGTGTGGATGTGGTTTATGAGCAATTCATAACGTGCTGGATGTCCCAAAAACTTTCTCCAGCTACAAATTAGAAATCATTCTTTTTGTTCCTCCAAAATCCATCCCCATTTTGCAAAAACATCTTGGCTCCCTGTCTACAAACGTCAAACCTGCAGCCAGAAACCATTTGACAGTGACCTTTCATTTGTGAAAACAAATTACAAACAATCTTCTTCTCTTTCTGCCTGATCCCGAGAAGGTCACCCATGCTTTTATTTCTTCTCGGTTAGATTATTATAACTCATTGTATTCAGGGTTAAGCCAAAAAACTACCTCACGCCTTCAGCTGGTTCAAAACGCAGCTGCTCAGCTTTTAACAAATACTAGAAGACAAGATCACATCAGCCCTGTTTTAGCCTCTCTTCACTGGTTACCAGTAAGTTTTAGAATTGATTTGAAGATTTTGCTGACTACCTATAAAAGCACTTCATGGTTTAGCTCCCAGTTATATTGCTGAATTGCTGCTCCCCTATGAGCCAGAGCGCAGCCTCAGATCCTCAGGCAGGGCTCTGCTGGCTGTTCCTAAGTCCCGGCTCAGCACCAAAGGTGACCGGGCTTTTGCAGTCAGAGCCCCCCAACTCTGGAACTCCCTGCCTGAGGACATCTTTTAAATCACTTCTCAAAACTAATCTTTTTAAAAAAGCCTTTTATTAATGCTACCACCACTCAATTTTATTTCCAACATGTCTTATCTGTTTTATTATTATTGCTGTTGTTCTTATCTTTATTATTGGGTATGTTATTCCATTTTATTTCTGTATTATTTTAATTGTCTGATTTATTTGCCTCAGTCCTAAAATGTTTGAATCCTGATTCAACCATGTAAAGCACTTTGTAACTTTGTTTTGAAAAGTACTGTATAAATAAAGTTTAACAATAAACTTATTATTATTATTATTATTATTATTAACCAAAGAGTATTTTTTCCATCTCAGAATATCTTGTGATCCCATAAATGTATCTAGGGACTCCAAGGGTCCAGGTTGGGAATCACTGATCTATTAAATGTCAGTAATTGTCCATTAATGAATAAATTTAATTGACAAGAAGATTAAATGTCATCCTATTGGCTCACTGCAATGAGTGGCACCTTGTTTCTTGTTTTGTAGCATCCTGACAGAGATTCTGGATGTGCACCAGAACATGGGCTACTGCCCTCAGTTTGATGCCATCGATGAGCTCCTAACCGGCAGGGAGCATCTGTACCTTTACGCTCGTCTCAGAGGGGTACCTGAGTCAGAGATCCCCAGAGTGAGTAGGACTCCGGCTGCTTTACATCTTCAAGGGTATTTTTTAATTCTGCTGTCTAAAGGATATTACTGCACTGCACAGAGAGCTTTATATCCGTTTTGTTCATTTGGTTTTGCACAGTGTCTCTTTACTGTTGCTCAGTGTTAGCTAATGTTTGTTTTGTCCTGTTAATTTGGCTGTAACATTGTTATGAAGGGCTCAGTTAACAGTAGGGGTTGCCCATCCTAAAAATGTAAGCACTAAGTCACTTTTGGGTGGACGTGCCCACCAACTGCACATTTCCCCTTCCCCCTGTAGGTGGCAGAGTGGGGCATCCAGAAGTTGGGTCTGACAGAGTATGCCGGCCGCTGTGCAGGGACCTACAGTGGAGGCAACAAGCGGAAACTCTCCACAGCTATCGCAATGATTGGTTGCCCGCCGCTGGTGCTGCTGGTGAGTTAGCCAATGACGGGGAGCTTATGAGCCCACTGTTTGGGTTTTTGGGTTTTATGCAGGGATTTATCAATGAAATGGTCTATGGATCCAGATGGGAAGCCATATGGGTTCAGTCAAGCCTGGCCTCGAATGTTTTATACATTGGCAGGCAACTGCGTAGTTCAATTCAAATTGGCATAAATCTGAGATCTTTGCCATATGCTGATAGAGATAAGGATTTGGTCTCTGTTCATATGGAATTATGTGCTCAGAGAGTCAAGTTTGTTGTTTGTTTGTGGCTGTGTGTGTTTAGGATGAGCCCACGACGGGGATGGACCCCCATTCTCGACGCTTCCTGTGGAATGCCATCATGAGTGTCATCCAGGACGGCAGGGCTGTGGTGCTAACATCACACAGGTTCGACATCTAATAATGAAATGAATCCATCTGCTGCCGCAGCTGACCAAACACAGTTAACTCTCCTGCCAACAACTGTTGATGGAATCATAACTAGATTTTACTACGGAGATGTGTGAAATTATGATTTATTCCTCATAGACATGAAATAGCAGCAGTGAAAATAAAGATTGTGGTTGTTTTCCACCAGTATGGAGGAGTGTGAGGCCCTCTGCACTCGACTGGCCATCATGGTCAATGGGACCTTCAAGTGTCTGGGTACCATCCAGCATCTCAAATACAAGTAAGAGGTTTTCTGTGTTTTCGCAGGCTTGTACACCGTTTGGGTAGAATTTAAATATAAGACAGAACAAGAAAGATACATTCAGACAGAAAATACTAACAATATAGAGGTTGTACAACAATTTTCAGATGTTATTGGTTTGAATTTTTGGTCCACAGTGAAGTAACGTGGTACAAGTTGTGGATATTGATATAAAGTATAGTGGAGTATAATGCTCAACCAAGGATAAAAAGAGAGAGCTGGAGTAAGTGTAACCACAGTCAGTATAAAGCATAAGAAAATTGAAACGCGTCCTGAAAAATGTCTAACATCTTCACACTGGGTTTCCTCGATCCAGATTTGGCGATGGCTACGTAGTGACCATGAAAATCAAGGCAGCTAAAGCGGGCTTGTCCCCAGATCTGGGGCCTGTCGAGAGCTTCATGGAGAGCTGCTTCCCCGGCTGCGTTCAGAGGGAGAAGCACTACAACACACTGCAGTACGAGATCGCCTCCTCCTCCCTGGCCAGGATATTTCAGCTGGTGGTGGCAAATAAAGAGAGGCTCAGCATCGAAGACTACTCTGTTTCCCAGACAACACTGGACCAGGTATGATCCAAGAGAATGAGAAGAGGCGAAGTGACCACAGAGTCTCAGCATGACAATTTGTCCTGATAACATTTGTGAATTAATCTAATCTTATATAATATGACTGGATGTCAATATTTATTCATGTTTATCTTTTGTTAAAAAAAAACTATGAA
Source organism: Oplegnathus fasciatus (assembly GCA_003416845.1). Taxonomy (NCBI): domain Eukaryota; kingdom Metazoa; phylum Chordata; class Actinopteri; order Centrarchiformes; family Oplegnathidae; genus Oplegnathus; species Oplegnathus fasciatus. The sequence goes on from NTHP01000062.1 coordinate 1,618,968, forward strand.
ATCAATCAAAACATGCTCTTCTTTGTGATGAACTTTGCATCAAGCGATCTGATTGGCTGTCAAACATTACAGCAAACAGTAATGCCACCCTGGACTCCGCCAGAATAAGACAAGAAATCACACCTTTCTGCTTCAGTTACACAAACTTTCCAACCTTCCACTTTCAGTCTTATATAATAAGATTAGATTCAGTATTTAAATATGTTATACTTCTTTTTAAAAACTGTTTTTTAAATATACTGTAGCTAAAACCCATGCTTGAAATCAGTAATTTATGACCTACAATCAATTTTGTGCCTTGGGGCAGTTAAAATGTTTTTATTTTGTACTGAATCAGTTTGTCTGTTGTGCAGGTGTTTGTGAACTTTGCCAAGCAACAGACGGGAGAGGACGAGGACATTACGTTACACAGACGAACAGCAGGTGGAAGAAAAGACATCAAGATCTCACCAGTGCAGAGGAAAACATGAAAATGTCCAGGAAATGTACAAAAACACAGATGTAAAGATGGCACTCTGTGGAGCAGTAATATAACTCTTCACATTCCACAATTCAAAAGCCACTTTTAATATTTCACTAGCCAAATTAGAGTGGAGACAAGCCTGGCCAGTCACCTGCCAAAGTGACCGGTGTAAACAGATCATTTTTCCAGCCACAGACAAACTTCACAAGCCTTTGGCTGCAAATAAGAATTCATCTTCTACAATATTATCAAAAAACAAGCATGTCCGACACATTACTTAGACTTGAAAACGTGTCAACAGCAGAAAATGATCAAAAACGGCTAGTTCTTCATCTGAAATGTGGAAAAGAGATATTTTTGCTTACATTGACTGGCTTGTATAAATATGTACATATTGTATGTGTAATGAATACTTAAGCACCTTAGAAGCAGTATTTTTTTAATGTTTACATTAACGCACACACCTCAATTTTATGTGACATATGTAAACAAATGTCATTTAATGTTGGTTGTCTATTTACTATCGCGTCCATTCTTTTCAGTCACTTACTGTTGTACATTCAAGTATTTCTTTGTCTGCCGTGTTTCATACATCGCCATGTTATGTTGTTCTCCTGTGTCAGTACAAAATAGTACAAAATTCCTCTTCAATTATTAATTTGAGAAAAGGGTATTTAGATGAAAATAGCTGTAGATAAAGAGGAATTATATTTTGTATCTGACCAAATATGCTTTTTACTTTATGCTCTGCGCAGTCTTGACTAGCTGATTTGTACTGCATCTCCAGTCCCAAATAAAAGTCCAAAGTTTCATAATGTACATGTGAAGTGCAGTATTTCTTGTATATATTTCCCAAATACTTTAAGCCTCCCTTGCTTCTCTTAAAGCTACTGGATGCTACTGTGGGTTATTTAGTGAGAAGAGGAGTTGAAAGGCTTTTCACTTGAGTGACCGGCAATAACTCCACTGACCTCCATTGAAAAGCTAAGAAAGCTACTGCAGATCAGCGGAGCAGCTGAGAGATAGCTTTGCGTCGAGGTCAAGACGACACTGTGCTGAGTGGCTTGTACCAACCTGGATTTATCTGACACGCAGTCCAATTACTGTTCTCCTGCCGCAAGTGGTGGTGTCATTGCCTCAGGCCGCCCACTAACCTGAATTTCATTGGCTACCTCAAAGAAACCGAGGGATGATGGCACTGTGCAATTCGGGGCTGCTAATGAATTCTCTGGTGTGGATCTCATGCTTCTCTCCGGCCCATATGGTCATCTGGATGAAGCTGATGAGCATGAATAGTGCCGCTGTGGGAGAGCAAACGAGTCATACTGTTAACAGGCTGTGAAATGTGACTGAATACTGAAAAGAGACGACTTGGAGCACAATGTGTTATCTGTGTTGTCAGAGCCAAAACCAATTGAACTAAAATAGAATTAAATTTGTAAATGTGCACAAATGTATATTTAACACCACTGTGCTTAGGTAAAAAACACATTATTAAACACAAATGTAACATTTGAAAACACATTTGTAATTTGTGCACGACACAAAGGAAAAAATGCCAAGTGAGCAGTGGTGGAAGAAGAATTCAGATCCTGAATGACTTAAATGCAGTAAAGCACGACCATGTAACTTTTGCCGGGCAGCAGCCATTGTGGCACATGGTATATTATATTACATTCCTTTGCAAACTCCTTTGTCCAAAGCAACTTACAACAAGTGCGTTCAAACCACAAAGGAGAAAAACTAGATATCATTCCAAACAACTAGAAGCATGTTCAGAGTTACAAAGTACAAGTGGAGCTCAAAAGTCAGTGCATGGACTTGCAATGTAATATCAGTGACACAGTGACATATATCTATAACCTAGTGGCAAATCTGAGTACTGATTGAATTGAATAAAGCATTGATTTTGTTGCTTATAAATTCTAATTTTTTTATTTGTAAGAGGTAGAACGTATTATTTCCACTTTCAAAATTTATGGAAATATGCTTGTTTTTTTTCCACAGAGAGGGGACTGATACCACTTTAGGCAATTAGCTTAGGTTAGCTTAAACACAGCACGCAACTCTCAAATGAACATCTTCACATTTCTGTGTGAACGGATTAAACAAACAATATATAGCGTGTTAATTAGTGAGCTTTAGAGATGCTGGTGGATGGATTTTCTAACTTTAGAGAGAGCCCGGCTAGCTGTCGCCCGCTCCTTCTATTCGTTTTGCCAAGCTAAGCTAATCACCTCAAATGAGCGTGTCAAACTATTCCTTCCAAGAAAAAGTAACAGATGTCAACAAGCAATGCAGAATCTCATCACGGCTACTCCTGGGTAGTCTTTGTATGCAAATCTTCATCTGCAAAGTAACAAGCATGCTGTCAAATAAATGCAATGCAGTAAAAAAAAATACAATATTTCCCTCTGCAGTGTAGTGGAGTAGAAGTATAAAGTAGCATAAAGTTGAAATACTTAAAAAACTAAACACTGCACAGTATTTGCAGTATTTGAGTACATGTTAGTCATTTTCCACCACTAAAACTGAAGGTTTTTGGTGGGATCAGGGATACTTTGAAGTTGGAGACGGTGACTGCATGATGCAAATGTCCTCTGTGACTGACAGGAGATGAGAAGTGTGATTGACAAGTTTGGGATCAGGTCAACCATCGGGTCATACCATCCATCAGTGAACAGCTGTTACTCTCATTAAACCTCTTTTCCCTGTCTGTGTTTACATTGTGGCAAAAAGTTATTCTACTGGAACTGCTGCAAAATTATTGTTGACTTCAGACTCCTTGGCTCTTATTGTTTTAATTTGACACCTCTATCAGCTAAATGCCTGAAATGTGAATTTAATGAAGTTTAATGAAATGTCAACTTGACTGTGTAAAGAAAGCCTAGACACACTGGCAGTACAACAGCCACAAAAGCAAAGGGAAGTGAATGTGACCTTTGTATGTATATTATACATGCAAATATAATAGTAATTAACTTATTGCTGCAGCCTAAATTATTGAGGCTTAAATTAACGGAAAACTGCCTAACTCATTACTTTAATTAACCAAGAGAGGTTCAGTCTACAGTATATACTGTAACACTGTAATAGATTTTTGTCCAAAATATGAAACATGAACATATGCTGTAAAAGACAGATAATCCTTTTTTGCTGGCATGTTATAAATCAGGTACTGAAATAGTGTTTTTAGATGAAAGATTTCACGGGCAGGTGCACAGTGGCTGATCGATGCAGCAGCAAATCCCCAGTGAAGTGTTCTGAAAAGAAGAATATGAAAAGTGTTTCTATTATTACTGTGATAATATCAAAACTCTCAGTCCACATGTTGCTTTCATAATCTAACTGACAGAAATTCTTGCACCGAGTTCTCTTGTTGTGCAGACACCTATGGTAATCCTTCTCTAAGTCACAACTCAGTCAAATCTGATGACATGATAAACATATTTAGATTTACACTTCCCAAGGATACAGACGGGTGACAAATTAAAGGAAAAACCTGAATAAACGAGTTGAGGAACATAACAAATGCACATTCGGTGG
>NTHP01000062.1:1624833-1640455 GCA_003416845.1 Oplegnathus fasciatus
GGTGTTCATCCCTCCAGTAGAGTTCAGAGATTTGGAGAATCAATGCCAAGGAGCATTGAAGCTGTTCTGGCAGCACGTGGTGGCCCAACACCTTACTGAGACACTTTATGTTGGTTTTTCCTTTAATTTGTCACCCGTCTGTATCAGTATCCATTATGAATAAATGTTCGTAAATCTGCTTAGAAATCATAGAAAAAGACGCTCCTTTTAACTCCAGATCTTGACTGAGAATTATCACATTTTAAAGTTTTCTTTGGTATTAAACTAATCCAATGATAGTTATCATACGGCAGCACTCTGGGTCACCATGGCAAATAATATTTGCTCAGTTTCTTGTTATAACAAGACCCTTTTCATGTCATAACAAGATATGTTTCATGTTATTATGACATATTTTCTCCTTATTACTAGATGCCAAATTATTCCGATTTGTAAGAAATTTTTCTTGTATAATGACAAGAAAAGTTTATATAACTTGTACGTTGTGTATAACTTATCTTGTTATTTCACAAAACTTTCTTCTTATTTCACAAAACCAGCGTATCTCGTTAAAACTGACTTTTCTCGTTATAATGACACCCTCCTATCACCACCTCTGGACAGTGCAGTACACACAAGGCCAGATACAGGGAGTATAGTATCCAAACCTCTGTCTCAGACCTGCCTACCTTCTCCGACCACATACTGTACCTCTTGAGGCTCTATGCCTGTTTCAATGTATGTAGCAAACCGAATAACCTACAATATTCAGTGCCGAGTACCACCACCATCACCTGTCCACCTCCGCCCGGACCACAGACACTGCTTAACCTGTTCCATTTCCAACACTTGTGGTTTTATATATAGTTTTGTTGACACTATAATACAGATAATTTACTGTGTAATTGTGTTGTATGAATTAGGTACCAAAAAGATACTCACTGAATCCTACTGCCACTTAAATGTAGGCACAGAGGAAGAAAACAAGACCACGGGCAACAAGGGAGTAACATTTGGCCATTTTAGATGAAAGGACAAATAAATTATACTGTATTTATTATTGATACTGGGTACCTTTGGGCTACAGTTACTGTACCCCCCACAGTCATATAGCATATTATAACTGTACATAATTACTTTATAGGTTCTGCAGAATATCAGTGGTGCTAACACTGTTTTTCCCCAAACTTTTGTTTTCCAGTGCTGTACCCGGTAAAATACTTAAAGTATAATTTATTTCTCTTTTCCTCCAACATGCCCAATTGTTACCCCTTTTGTTCCCCACAGTCTTCTTTTTAAGTACCAGAGAGAAGAAACTGTCCATCCTACAAAACTGACCCCTGGGAACGTGACAGCACCAGTAACTACCAGCTTAATCAACATTCCAGCCTCAGCTCACCCTCAGACTCACCCTTTGTAGTACGTCTACTAATCACATACAGTTTATTGATCCAAGGTGCCCTGTATTAGATCTGATAGATTGTCTTGAACTTAAAAGGTCTCCGTCTCTCTGCCTTGATCTATTCGGTGGCTTCAAATTAAAATGTTCTAAAACTCTTTCATGTAAAACACTTTGAATGTTCCTCTGTACTGAATGCGGGATATGAACAAAACTGACATGACGTAATACGGTATAGATTTCTGCTTACTGTTAGCTGTTAAGGCAAATACCTCAGAGAACTTGCCCACATGAATGTCTATAAAGGCATTATTAAAACCACATAAAACAGCCTCTAGATATGATGGAATGAATGGCACACACACGTCAACCTACTGTATCTATATTTTAAAGGGGAACTCTACCACTTTTACACATACTAGTTACAAGGAGTACTTTTCAGCCTGTGAAAACAGTCATATAATGTCGCCTTCAGCTTTGGAGGACCTTTGTCAGGTCTGAGAAATTGACTCAGGGTCTTGATCCATACTAGGGAGTAAAAGTCAGAGTTTCTCAGCCTCTGCTGCCTCAACTTAGACCATTATTTCTTAATTTGTCTCTCAAAAGTACCTCAACTATAAAGAATCATGAACGTAAATCATGTGTTGATCATATTTTGATACACATTTTGATATAAAGTGGGAATTCATGAGTGATGATAAAGTGAAAAGTGTTGCAATTTCTAATGATGACAAAAGCCAAAATTATTCAAGTATTTCAAAGGATTTTAAGCTTCTTGTGGGAACTGCAAAGCGTTATTAGTCTTACAGCAGGTCTGACTGATGATGGTAAAGTGACCCCTTCTGTAAGTCCAGCTTTATGAAGAACGGATGAATATTAGGAGAGATGATCAGGTCAATCTTTAAAATTTTAGTTATGATAATATTGGCTTCAGGTGTTAATGGAAGCTGCAATGATAATAAATGTTCCTTCATGGTCAATGATGTGGATTATTGTGAATTAGTGTTTTTAATGCAGGGAATAAATTAGAAATCTTTCTTTTATGGCTTTATTGGTAAGTTGTAGTTTGCACAGAAAACTTCTTAAAGGCAAAATATGTCGGAGTCACAGCATTTAATACTTTTTGTAAGTTCTTTTTTAGCCTGCGAGCCAGTGCGGTGGATATTTCGGGTCATGAGTTTAATTGGGGGCATGGTTGAAGGATGGAGTCAAAAAAAGGTTACTTGTGTATCTTTACAGAGAGCGGGCAAAAAATAAACGTCTGGATGGGAGACAAAGTTGCTGTCCAAGTACGAGCCAAAAGGAAGAAAATTGCACTTTAAGGTTGTTGTGTGTTGTAATTCACTGTGTGTGTGCTGTGTGAGAGAGGGAGGCAGAGAAAGAGAGATTCACATGTACAACAACGGGAAAAGGTGCTGAATGCTGAATACACATTTGGCATTCAATCATTGTGCATTCAGACAGCTCGTCATATAGATGACTGCAGCTCGATGTACAAATGTCCAGCAGCACAATGGTCTGATGCACCATGAGACAGTTGAAGTGAGACACATGAAAAGCATGAAAGGAAGTACAGTTGTGATGCCAGTAAGTACATTTTGTAACCTTGGAATCACGTTTTTTTTCTTTTAAAAGTTTGTTCACTCAGTTCTGCAAAACCTCTACTTTTCTTTTTCCTCTTCTTATTCTGGGATGCAGAGTCTGCAAGAGACTTTATGATAGATTTTACGACACAATTTTTACAATTTTGCATTTGTCCAAATCTGCCATGAAACAGGCCAGACTTGTAGACAGAAACACGATATAAAGGACATAGTTCAACACAAAACAACTGACATTTCAGCTGCTTTTATCGGTTAATCTTTTAAGTCATTTATAAGTAAAATAATCGAAACATTCTCTTGTTTAAGCTTCTCAACTATGAAAATATGCTGCTTATCCTTGTCTAAACATTCTAGTAAAGGACTGTTCATGTCTTATTCTTTACTGAGAGTTCCTCTGCTTTCAGTGAATACACTTCAACTGACACTTCAAACCCTTCTTCAAAGTCTCAGGTCTTCAGCTTTCTACAAAAAAAATCTTCTTCAGCTCGAGAGACCCACAACTTCCACTGTTCATACACAATTTACTTTAACTGCTTTCAGTGCTTAAACTTCAGCCGACGCTTTAACTTACATCGTCTTTCATTTTATACACAATATCAAATCCTTTCAGCACTTTCACTTCAACCGATACTTCAACTTTAATCAGGTCTTACATTTAAATTGACACTCCGACTTAATTCAGTGCTTACACTTAAAAAGAAACTTCAACTTCTTTCAGCACTTCCACTTTAAACTGCCACTTCAACTTCTTTCAGTAATTGTATTTTGACTGTCACTTCAATTCGTATTTCGGCTACTTCAAATGTTTCAACTGCAAATTTTCAGCAGCGAGCACACAAAAGGTTGTTGAGAAAATTTAGCCTTTTTCTAGTTATTCTTACTGTGGGATGCAGAGTTTTCATAAAGTATGGGGGTATTATAAAACTTGGCTGGACATTTGTACGTATGAGGATGAATTGTTAGGTACTGTACAACTTTGGTCCAAGTCTGACATAAAACAGGCCGTATAGTGTTTATTGAGCGAAGCACAGTGATATACAGAAAATAGTTTAACACAGACTCTATTTACAAATTAGCTAATTGTATTGGTATGATGACTGAATGTATCGAAATGGACAAATCTTTACAGTGAGCCGGCTAAACCTTGCAAGTCCACAGCTTGGAGAGGAACATGCCCATCGATAAAGTCTGTTCTGAACAAAAGCTCAGCTGTTTCCTGAATTAGCTTAATCATGGTGTTTTCCCTGAGAAGGCAGGAATCATCAATCATTTGTTGGTAATTGATCAGTTACCGTACCGACTGAATCAAAGGGTTGGGGATGTAGATAGTTCACAGTGAAAGAGCTGCAGGATCATGATTTTGTTTTCCAATATACTGCAGGATGCAGCAGGCGATGAGCATTCTGAGAACTCGATGACTGTCGTCAACTGTCGTTTTATATTGCTTTGTAAAATGTTTCTGTCCTGTCTGTGACCCCGAACCAACCACATGAGGGCAGTAGGTTTATGAAAATACCTCGGTAATGTCTTACGTCAACAAAGTACAGCATCTCTGCTGAAGCATCCCTCTGTCATCTCCTCAGTTCTGTGCCCCTAACCTTCAGGAGGTGCGTTTGAAGTCTGAGGGATGTGTGGGCTCATAGAGGGAATTGCTGATCAAGTCTGCTTTTAAAGTGCATCAGAACCGTGCAGCCGGCCTGCATCTTCTCGCCTCGTGCGTGTGTGTTCTTGTCTCCACAGAAGCTGCGTGAGCCGCCCTTGAGAAATCTGGAACAAATATTTCTCTCTCTCTCTCTCTCTCTCTCTCCCCCCTCACACCCACACGCCATTATTCATGCTACACAAAATGTACTCGTGAAACTCCAAACACAAACAAATGAAATGTGCTGCTGGCTTTAACTTCTGTTGTTCACACTTCCACACTCCCACATGAGTTGATCAACAAGCGAAAAACAACTACTTTGTGGTAAATTGATACACATAAAAAATAGTTGAAAATATTCGTTTGTGGACTAATCACTTTTCAGTTTTTAATCAATCTTAATATATTTCTTGTGAACACTTGTCTTTGTCGTCTGCTTCAGTTGTGCTCTCTACTTGCCTGAACCTGAGACACTTGGTCATTTGCATTTTGAGTGCATACTGTAGATAAAAAAAAAAAAACAGTCTCAAAATGAAGTCACTTGGGACTTAATGGAAGAAGATGGAGTTCCGCTGGTAGATTAGATTTGAGAGGCAAAAAAAAGGGACAGTAAAAGTTTCTGGAGTTGCTATCTGTAAAGACATCTCAGCATAACTTGAGCTGATATTGCTGGTCTGGGTGTGTGGGCTTGTGTGGGCCTCAGGGACTAAAATAAGCCAGCTCTAATCAATAGTAAAGTTGACTCATCATTAGTTTGCCATTCCTGCACTGCAATACCAACTTTCCCAACTCTGTGTGTTTAGGCTATCATTTAATGTGGCACATTGTCAACGTTTTCACAAGTTTGGCTCTGAAAAAAGCTCCGGTGCCGTCAATTTAATGTTCTCCCAAGGTGTCTCATCAGTGCAGCCCGGTACACAGAAACTAAAAATCCTAACGCATTTGCCTTTCCGCAGTCATGATTACCATAAATCTGGAGCCAAGGTGCTGTGGTGATATAGTGAGCCATTAGAGATATGACAAATACATTCATTAGCTTCCTCACAGCACCTCAGCTCCATGCTGTTACTCCCTGGGGGAAGTGTGAATAACTCTGTTGTTGCCTCTAAAGGCAGTGGTATCGACCCCAGGGGTAATAGAGGAAAAGATGATTGAGAAAGATAGATCGACGTGGCTCACCTTCAAGCACTATTCTCGGCCTATTGATTATGATTGTGAAAAATGTCTGACAGGAGAGGGTTGTTCTGTCTCACCTACAGGTCAGGAAAATAAAGAATAGCTGTGGAGACTTCTCTAATGGAAATCTGCACCAGCTCAAACCTTCTGTGTGCAGTACGCCACTGCTCGCGCATAATTCTTACAAGGGGAACTTGGAGCAGAAATAAATTCATTTTTACTGGACAAAAAAAAAAGTTGCCTTGATAAATTAAACTCATCGGATTATGGATAACACACTTGTAACATGTCTAAGCAAGCCACATTAATTGAAGAACCTGTATGTATTTTTAACAAGTCTCTATGTCAGTGCGAATGACTCGGTCAGATCTATAGGAAAGCACCATCACGCAGATGGAAAAATTGATGATTTTAAAAAGGGGAGAGAGGGTGGTGGGACTGTGGTTACATCACCCATCATCTCCCAGGAAGCATTCCAGCTACGATAGTTAGCCCCTGGAAACATCCAGTTTTCCACTTTGCTTTCCCCCAAAAGTCATTCAACCACATATAGTACAGGCAACATGCTGTAGCTCTGTAAATCACACGCCATGTGTTCTCCTTTGAGAAGAAAAAATCAGAAACCAAAAGACGGAATATTTATATTTCTTGGTTGAATGAATGAATGAATGAATGAAGATGAATCTACCTTTGCATTAATTTGACGGAATAACGCCACTCGTCCATCTACGTAGATGGAGAACTCCATACAGCCGGTCAAATAAAGCAGTAATGTCACTGTTCTGTCATACTGACTAACATCCAGACAGCAGCCCACTATACAACAGAAGACCACTTTGAACAACAACCCACATTGGCTTTCCTGCTAAAGTCTCCTGCTTATCTAACTTACATTCATGAACACACGTCACCGAGGAAAAGTGCGCCGCTAACGTCAGTTTGCAGGCTACGTAGCTGAGCTAATCAGCTAGCTGGTCAGCTGCAGCACATTAAACAGTGTGTAAACTAGTAAAGAGTCTTTACTCTTCGATACAACACATTGTCCTTGGTTTGTAAGCTACAGCAAAGTTTGTTATTTGTTTGTTCGCTGTTTCTGCTCGAGTTCGATACCCAGCTGCTGTCAATCGAACCCAGACGCGGACACGCCGCTTCAGCCGTTGAGACCTTCAGCCTTTTTTCTTCCTTTTATGGATAAACCTTTTTTTTTTTTTTTNNTTTTTTTTACTGCAAATGGATGATTTCAGTAGGATTTTAAGTACTTTTAAGGTTGAGAAATAGTGCATCATTTTCAACACATTTTCCCCAAATTCAGCTTGACATATTTTGTTACTTTGGAAACTTTGGGTTCTCCGTTAGAATTTAAAATAAAGTTTTGTGTGTCTGAACAGCAGACAGCATCAGTTTGTGATGGCTGATCCATCTCTGGGTCACTCCTTGCCAATTAATCAGTGAAAACAGGGATGTAGCAAACTTCTACTAGATACTACCGAGCAAGCAAATCAAGATAGTGATGCTTAGTTGATCAGAATAGCTAGCAAACACACTTATCTATCTTCAGTGTGTTACCCAAATACAGATTACAGGACAGTAATTAGGTCAGTCGTCCTGATTGTGCTGTTACCTGACACTGTCTGAAATGTACTGATATTGCAAGCCTTATTTGATACATCAGGAAATGCAAATTAGATGAGCTGAACGATGGAGGCAATTGTGGAAACTGAACTATGAATAGTTCCCTTTTAAAAAGGTCAGTCACGCCTCATTTACAGAACATAATTGAATCATTTGCCCAGGGAATACGTATGAATCTCTCATGAATGTCTAATTGATTTAATTTTAGACCATTAAAAATGAGAAAGTCAGAACAAGTTACATTTAGCTAGAAATGTGTACACTTACCGCACAAAGGCACTACAGTAGGTATACATTCATGCACTAAGTCGCACAGGTTGATTTCAAACACTTTTTGAGACAACTACAGTCAAACAAAATCCAGGACAGTTGCAGAGTGACAGCTTTTAGAAATAGCTGATGCACACGTCCCCAGTCTGCTTCAATCCATCCTAATGCAGAGCAAGCTGACGGCAAATTTGTCCCACCTAACCTGCTGCAGTGGCTGAGTGTAATGAAGATGATGCCATCTTTACTGTTAGCCCCTTAATGTCAGACAAGACAATGAGGTTGGCTGCCTGCAGTCATACTTATTGTAGCTTATTGCAGGTCACAGTCAACTTCTACTGCATTCATGACTAATACAAAATACTACTTTTGTTACACTAACAATGCAAACAACATAGTGAATGAGGAGCAGAAGAAGAAGAGAAAACTTATAGGTCCACATTTTGGGAAATACGCTTTCTTGGCAAGACTTAAACAAGAACATTGATACCACTCTCATGTCTGTGCATTAAGTATGAAGCTGTAATGAGCTTAGCTTAGCATAAAGATTGAAAGCAGTGGGAAACAGCAAGCCTGGTTCTGTCCAAAGACCAAAAATACGCCTAAAAACCACAAATTGTCGCTTTTACATTTCAGTTTGTGTCTGGATTAAACAAATGAGATACAACTTGTTAATTAGTAAGCTATAGAGTTGTTGGTAAGTAGACTTTTGAACTTTGAAGAGCTGGTTCTCCCTGCTTTCAGTCTGTATGCTAATCTAAACCAAGCCAATCGCTGCCAGCTCTAGCTCCATAATGCACAGAGAAAGTGAATAAGCACATTTCCTAAAATGTTGAGCTATTCCTTCAACGCCTGCTCAACAAAACTCAAACAGCAAGACTGCGTAATGATTAAAGACAATCACACAAATACACATTTACAAATAACAATACTGTACAGTTACAGCAGTTTAATTCAGTGAGGTGCTCTGGAACAAGTGTGAGCAAGCTTGACACAGACTGCCCCCGAGCTAACAAACCCCTCTGGCAGAGCATGAGATTTAATGAACATGAACATATTAAAAACACCGCAAAGTTATGTACAACTAAATGCTAACACAGGAGGAGGCTGGGGAGGCGGAGGGAGTTTAATCTCTGAAAGCAGGCAGCAGTGTAGCAGCGAGGATGCAGAGCTCAGCATTGCTGAATGCAGACTGAATGAGCACCCAACGTTTATACGGACCACCTATTGAGAGTGATATGTCGTGGATATGCATGATTGGAGGGTGTATGGAACATGTAACTATAAAATGACTTCCTTGTCTGCCTGAACTACTGTGAGGTTCTATAAACTCACAAGTTCAGTGATCAGGATGAAATCAGAGCAACACAAAAAGAACCTTTGGTATTACGTCTGACTGATTCAGCTGCATTCAGAAATTATATTGGATTCTTTACCATTCTTTATCCATTACCTAAAAAGGCAATACTGACAATACTAAAAAACCTCGCATAATGAAAACCTTAACTCTTAGATGACAGATTTAAAAAAAAAAAAATGCTGTTTTCATGCAATTCTAAACTTGTATAAAGATAAAACAGAAAGCAATCTTCTTGCTTGAATGGACCTCAGTATATTTAATCTGATGAAATGTATTGGTGTCTGTTTTACTTAATTCATAGTGAGCACAATAACTTTTTCCAACTTATTCATGGTTTTTGAATTTTAAAGAAAACTGACTTCTGAATTAACTGAAACTTGACTGACCCTGACAAAATAGGTGTGATTCTATACACACACACACATATATATATATATACATATATATACACATATATATACACACACACACACACACACACACACACACACACACACACACACATATATATATGTATGTATGTGTGTGTGTGTGTGTGTGTGTGTGTGAGCACATCCCAGACAATGGCTATAAGTGATTTACTAAAAGTGCCATATTTCTTTTATCATGCTCTTTCTCCCGCAACCCTGGGAGCTCTTTCCTTGAAAGAATAGATCCAATCTCTTTTTACAATACCCACACCAAGGCCTTGCCAGTCCTTGGCACAGATCAATCTCTGAGGCTCGAGCAGTAGAAAGTTAATCTGGAAGAGGGGCCTGTTCGTCTATGCCTCGACATGCTTGGCTGTCAGTCAAAGATCTTGGTGCACCTGTCCTGACAGCCGTGGAAGCTAACATCCTGAATGGCCCTCCCAGGACTTGTCGACCGTCATCCCTTTATCATCTGCCGACCTCATTATACCAAAATTACAGAGAAAGACTGAAAGTTGACCCACTGCTGCTGATGTGACTGCTAATCTGCTGTAGATTTTACATTTAGCTAACACACACATCCTGAGCAATTTACAGTCCTATAGCTTGTATATACAGCACGTAGCATGGAGTGTGCCACCATTTACTTATGTACCTGCCCATGTATATGATATTCCACCTCATGGAATATCATATCCGTTTCCTGCTTTAACATTCATGTATGGTAGAAAGGAGTTTTTTTAAGGGCCAGTTCTCAATTTCTTAATAAATTTGAGGGGATATCACATTCTCAACACACAATAAGTGAGGAGTAACTGAAGGAAAATCGTCATTTTGTGCGTTTTTAACTAACTTAAAATGTCTTCCTGTTCCATCCAGCAGATGTTGAGATATTTTACTGGATAAGTGAAAACTTTGACCTGCTATGGCGCTGGACAAAAAGTCAGGGGGGTCACCAAAGTCATTAGGATTCATTCTGTGGGCACAATGGGTATCTTAACAAAATTTCATTGCAATTCATCTAACAGTTGTTGGGATATTACAGTCTTGCTCCATTCTTGGAGCCAGGCTGCATACACCCAATCCCTCCTCCCCCCTTAATAATTTTAAAATAAAATTATAGGGGTTTTACTTTGGTGTTTCCAAACGTTACCTATGTAAACTAATATTTTACCTCATGTAAAAAATATTTCTTATTTAGTTGTTGTTGTATTACTGTGTATTGTATTACAGACCAGCCAGTGAGTGGTAGCAGGCTCTAACATTGCTAAATAGTCTTTTGTTGACTGTACATTTAGATCATGGATACCTTTAAATAAGCCCTTTAAATAATCCCACTGGTCTCAACCATCAGCAGTTGAGTAGCCGATGAGTACATGACACACTGCAACAGAGCAGGACAATGACTTGTAGGTCCCGGTTTGAAAAATAATAGACCAAGGCACTGTTGTATTCTTCAACTCAAAGCACTGAAAGCAACAACAAGTGAGAATAACAACAAACAAGTGTACTTTATTAAGTGACTTTGTGTTTTAATGGTATTGTCATGTGTGGGCAGAACATCACATTGTAAATCTGTAGCCAAACTGAAGCTAATAAAAAGGATGGATCGCTGTAACCTGAGTCAATAGAGTCAACAAGTCTGGGCTGTGACAGGTTTATTGAGCCCATTCATTCAGAGAGACGAACCCTTAGCTGCTGTGCACACAGATAAGGGATGATTGCAGACGAGTGCAGCCAAATACAGAAATGCAAACCTGAGAACAAGTGACGTTCAAAATTAACACAACAGTTGTGGAGCAACGGCGTGAAGGACAAAAACCTCTCTCTCTCTCTTTATCTACATCTCTCTCCATCTATCTCTACCTATCGACAGAATCTCAGTTTCCACCAAAGTCGTTGTCTTACACAAAACTTGATAAACTCAGAAGAAGTAGTGTGCTTCTATTTCCTCTACTTTATCTCCCACCATGAAATATCTAAGAGGATCTCAGACAATAGCTCCTGCCGCTGGGTTCAGTAATTCGGTTTGGTGGACAGACAGACCAGAGTTTACAGTAGCTTTGATCATCCATAACAGCTTGAGGGGATGTGACATTTATGCTGCTCACGAGTACATGTTTTTTTGTCAATAACTGCTGTTGGAGGCACTACAGAGCAATGTTGTGAAGAAATGAGGGGAAGTGTTGGCAGAATGTACAGCAATTTTGCTGCTGTTGTGTCCTTGTTTAATATTTGTTTCTTATTTGTTTAAGTATATCATATATCTCAAACTTTAGAGGCAGGCTAGTGATTAGATTCCCACTGTGGCGACTCATGCATTAAAAGTTTTCGACTATTTGCTCTGCGAGGATATAACTGTCTCCAACTGTTATAATTCCATTGAAGAATTTTGGTGCTGACACTTGTAATCTAATCACTGTTTATACAAAGTGGATTGGCCTGCTGTTTTAAAAGCAGATACACAAAAAGCACTGTTATTTTAAAGCATGATTGCTAGAGACTGTTGACAAGCTTGCTCAGAAAAGACACCACAAAATAAGATTAGGAATGATCAAAAGTTGAACTATATTTTGTAGAGGTTAAAGGCAAGCAATTCAGAGTTTAGGATTGCTGAAAAGGAGCACTGTTCCTAAGAATATAAACAACATTATATACAAGATAAAAAGGAAATAGATAAGGTTAGAAGTGAATTCTTTAAAAGGATAAAATGAGTCTCTGAAACAACTATAACTCCAAGACCAAACTTTTATCACAAGGGTGCGTCAGACAAGACTAAAGGTCTAATCTGAATTACACAAGTGGTGAGATTATCCTACTCTAAAAAGTGAAATAAACTGGACCAAGGAAATTATTATAAGGCCATTTTATACACATCATCATTGGCGGCAGCTAAGATCATTTACCACTTGACAGTTACAGAACATTGTCTTATCATTTTTAACTTCGAATTTCATTAAGAACAAAGACTCATGCCTATTTGTTCACCAAGATGAGAGGGGCTGGGATTTAACATTTTAGCCATAAATTGATTCAGCTCATGAGCAGTTACTGAATGTGGAAGGGGTCATATCTATACTCAAATTCTTATAATGTTAAGTCCGACAGGGAAACGTCCTAGGCCCATTGTTCTTTTTGAAAAAGACTCAACCATTTAAACAGCTGATAAAAAAAACTGTCTTTTAAGGTTTAGGGGCTGTCAAATGTTGTTTAGGCAAATCTTTGATTTGTGATTTTGGGCTATATACTGTAGATAACATTGGTTTGACTTCCCTTGCCTATATGCCAAAGCAAACTCTTTATGCTTGCTTAAGGGTTGCTCTTGTACAATTCCCTTTTGATTATTTCTACTTTCCTGGTTTACCAATTGCCTTTTAGGTTCAAGGGCTGTATCATGTATAAAAACGTCTTCATCAGACATCTTCCTGTACTCTGTAGGAATGTGTTGTTTCATTCAGTAGAAGATTTAGGCCCTGAATCAGTTCTCAATGGTTTAGTGGCCAATTATTGCCAAATGAAATGAACAGTATAAGGCTATTGTTTAGAAAGATGTTCAATGCATTTATAATCTCAAGAATTTAGGACCAGTACATCACTTTACTCGTATACTGTTAGGATTCTTATTTTTTGATTCATTCACACCCACTGGGGTGTGTGTTAAATAAATACAAAAAAAATAATACTGTGGATAATATTCAAGAGATAGAAAATGAGACATTTGAAATCAGTACATTACATTGTCTAAATTTACAAAAAGTAAAATGTAATAGGTTTTTCCTTTCAATAAAAAGCATGCTAGCTACTGTACACCTTGGCAACCCCATCGGTATCACTTTAAATATTGAACTCTTTTGTGTTATAATGTTTTTGATTTCTGTAGATGGAGACATTGAGGAACAGAGAGGGTGAGGGATATCTGCTTTTTGGTAAAGATCCAGTCAGATTATATACCATAAAAAAAACACTGCAGTGAAGCAACATTTGCTTCATTCTCAAACTGAAAACAACATTGTAATTTGTTAAAGTATCACAGCAATCCAAGTACAATTTCCATTTTTACTCATCTGGAAACAAACCCAATTATAAAGTGTGACATACAAAGGGAGGCATTTGATGAAGGCTAAATCTTGTCTTGTTATAGTCCTGCTTTAAATGTAAGGTCTAAGTGTTCCCTGCCACCATATAGCTGTTAACTTTAATGACTTCAATCACCACAGTTGACTTGTTTTAGAGACATCAGTCTGTGGCTCTATCCTCAACTCAAACTGTTTTCCACTGCCCTCAAACGTGCTTCGATTGCATAAGAGAACACCTGACACGATCGAAACTGAATTGATGTTTAAAAGCAACTTCTTCCCTCAGTAAGGTTGGCACAGGAAGTGAAAAACTGCTTTTTAAAAAATACCATTTCTCAGGAATTTAATTTTTTTAGTTTGTCTTTTTTTGTAAACATACTGTAATACCATACATCCTAAAGTGGAAAGATTTGTTTCCCTGCTTCATTCCTGTGTTTGGTGGTTTTGTAACTAAAGCAAGGAATGTCTGAATCCCATTTTAACACACATTGATAAGCTCAACTCCCACTCTTTTAGCTCACGGCTGGCAGGATGATTTGTAGCATCACATACTATAATAAAAATGATCAGATATGACTTTTGTATTTCAGCAAAAAGCATATTTCACACTTCCCATAGCACTAAACACAATTTTATTCTAATCCTTTTGTGCTGGCAAAGCTGGACTGACAGCTAAAGTCATCCACAGTGTTGGTCAGCAGATGTTAATGTTTATATTATAATAATGATAAATAAGAGTTCCCAGTGGCTGCTCATAAAATGACATCAAATGGATCAGAGTAATTACATTTCTCATTTGGGTGATGGGTAATGGCTCTCAAAGAAAAAGTTGGACTGTGTGTTAAGTACGGCGTCCGTTTCATTTCTACAGACTATTTCACATGCAGCATTCTAAATTGGTCTGGGTTTATTTCCTGTTGTGCTGTATGTTGATATCAATAGCTGACAGGAAATAAATTTGAACCCAAGCTGTTACCTAACAACACAATTCCAATAAACAGGAATAGGATATGCCTCAGTGTTAACACCCCATCACTGTGGTGGTGGAAGTATTCAGTATCAATACCACACTGTGAAAATACTCCACTACAAGTAAAAGTCCTGCCTTCAAAACCTTACTTGAGTAAAAGTATGTAAGTATCATCAGCAAAATTACTTTAAGTATCAAAAGTAAAAGTAGTCATTGTGCAGTAAAATGGTCCCTGTCATTGTTTTACTATTATATCTGATGTTTCTGCATTAAGATTACTGCTACATTAATGTGTACGTGGCATTTTACTGCTGTAGATTTAAGGTTGAGCCTTTAACTACTTTATATACTGTTGGCTAGTTTAATCTACAGCAATGCATCATGGTCTATAAGATCATCATATGTTTGTACCACCGCTGTCCTGTGAGAATTTCTAAAAAGTCAACTTTCTTTCAGAAAAACTGCCTGTTTTCAGCTTTGTGACAATGCATTTTCCAGCTGATCCAAAGGGGGGGTTAAATAGTTTATTTATCTTAAGAAGTAGGAGAAATTTCTCAACTCATAACTGAACATTTCATCCTTCAGTTTATCAGAAACATTCAAATTCAAAATCACCAAATTTGGAGATGCGTGGTTTTCACTGGACAGGAAGGGTATGACAAATTATAATCTAAAACTAAAGCTGTCAGACAAATGTAGCAGAGTAAAAAGTACAACATTTGCCTCCGAAATGTAGTGGAGTAGAAGTATAACGCTGCATAAAATGTACAGTTTTATACAGAGGTTTCTTTTTTGTTTGTTTGCTTTGAACTAGGTATATTAAGTCACCAACATCCTAGGTAATATGTTTTATTTAACTAATTTCACTTAAAGAGCAACTTGCAGGTTAATTTGTTTTTTAGATTTATACTTAACCTTGTCTGAAAATGAGCATTTGAAAAGGTAATATAGGATTTAATATGTTTTACAAGACATAAAGGCACAAATTCAGAGGAAAAAGTGGCCGTTTTGAGCAACGCTCCTTAAAACGCTCTTTTTTTCAACATCGCGTCATATTACATAACGTACGGGAGTCGTTGTCCTCGGCTCTGCCTCAGCTCAATGCGC
>NTHP01000062.1:1642464-1665558 GCA_003416845.1 Oplegnathus fasciatus
CTGTACGTGCATGTAGTGTAGAGACACTTGGTCCAACGCTGACTGTTACCTTTGGGCGTGCAGCGGTGGACGGCTAAATAAGTCCTCAAGGTCATGACACACACTGTGCAATCACACCTCCTCGCCACAGAAAGGTTCCCTAATGAGTCAACAGACTGACAGTGCAAAAGGTGTGAATCTTAACAAGGTAAGTCTTGCAGTGAAATCCTGTGATCAATACACAGATGTAGAGGGAAGACTTCAGTTGCTTCGAGCGTCATCTCACTTGTTTACATCAGTCAGCATCTTATTACCGTGGCCACATCACTCGCCTCGACACAGTTCACAATATTCCGAAGATTTATTTTCAGACTCACCGCCACATTTAATTGCTTGGAAACTTGTGAATGTTTTACACTGTAAAAAAGATCCTCCTTCCTCATTAACCTTACAAGAATGTTCGGGTCAAATCTGGCAGCTTGAGAATTGTTGTTCGCTTCACAATTAACTTCTATTCTTGGATTTGAATGTATCTACAAAACGGTATTTGAGAACCTCATTCTTTACCACAGAACTCTTATCCAATTATGATCTCACTATCTCTTCATCTTGCAATAATTATCATGTTTATTTTGGGACAAGTTGCTGATAGGGCGTGAGATAATTTTACTTGTCTCCACGGCACATAAACTTGTTTGACTTGACTTCAGTATTTCTAGTGAGAAGTTAAGGGGTTAGTCAGCCATCAACAGGCTGCCAATTAAAGGTGTAACTTGTATTTTCTGGCCTGGCTGCCTGTGGTTGATGATCCTGTTATTAGTGAGTGGTTTATTACCTGTTATGTGAATTTGCATCCATTTATGTTTCCTCTTACATCTAACGATTGACAGTTTTTTGGAGAAAAAGAAGAATAAAACATTGTTTCTTCTGTCTGTTCTTATTATATTATCACATTATCATGCGAACACTCGACTGATCTCCACCAGGGGATTCAGATTTATGTAACATATTGAAATTTATAGGATTTTTTTATTCAGTGTAATTTACATGTAAAATACCACTGTATCAGTACAATAAAATTTAGATGATGAATATCACGTCACTTTTAAAGTTACTGTTGATGAAGGAAACTGTGTTACGTACATAATCAATTTCATAACCCATGATGGGAACCAAGGTCGTTTTGCTGTGCAGAGCTGGGAAGTTTACTTATTAGCACTTTTTATCACATGGGAGAGACAGTGAAAGCCTTTCTCTGGAACGCTATCTACGTGACCGTACTCCTTTCTTGCAGGAATCTGGGATAAAGTTCAGTCAGACAGGTACGTTGTTTAGCAACAGTAAGAAAGTTTCCTTGGGTAAAAGTGCCTTCAGGTGGGTAAAAGTATAATGCCATTTAATTCATAACCAATCAGAGTCTCTCAGTGACTTCCGTGTTTTGATTACTGACCAATCAGGAATATCCCAACCCATCAGGAGGAGCGTAACATGAAAGGTTTAATAACTCATCCCGGGAAAAATGTTGTCGTCTTGCATTCTGAATACAAACCCTTCATATTCCAGATTTGTATTTGTACTTTCTGCAATCCGAAGAATAAACTACTTTGTATTAAATGAAGTGGAGAGTTTCGTTCTTCTGTATCTGTGTGTTTGGTTCCTACAAACCTATTAGTGGTTATTTATTTAAAGTTACTGAAGCTGAACAAGAGGAAGGAAATCAATCAATCACGACACTGTCATCTGCTAAAATAAAATTGCAGCAGGAAAATGTCAGCAAAGTTTTACTTGTATATGGACCTCAACTGCCTTTTTCAATTCCAAACAGCACATCAGTAATTCTCTCCGCTTTTCTGTGTGAGTATTTTCCTGGCGTTAGTATTCTTAATTAATGAAATCATCTATTGGCAGTACTCTCAAATAAATTTAAATAGTCCAATGAAGTCCACTGTCAATATTAGTACACAGTATATACTATATAGCATTATTGTACAGCAGTTGGAAGCAGCGGTTGGAAATTAACTTTTTAAAATGTGAACATCTACTAGCCACTGACAGATAAATGTTCACCAGCCACTCAATAATAATTATTTTGTGTCTGAAATCTACCAGCCACTTTCATATTTTACCAGCATTTGGCTGGTGGCTTCCAACCCTGTTGTACAGTATGAAACTGTGACACTGACAGGGATGGAAAGAGTGCTAGAATATTTTACTCAAGTAAAAGTACTGTTACTTTAAAACATGTTCACTCACGTACAATTACTAAAAATGTACTCAGATAAAAGTAATAAGTAGGTCAGTTAAAATGTACTCTGAGTTACATTTTTTTTAAAAAGGGAAAGGGGGGTTAGAGGAAGGGTAAAGAAAAAAATATGATGACGATGTTAAATTAAAGAACATATTTAGGCTACAAAATAAAGTGCATTAACATAGCCAGAGCCCCTACGTCCAAACCAACAATATATTCCTTTTCTATAGATGCACTGATTATCAATTATAAATACACAACTTCCTTTGTGTAGCTACTAGAATGAACCAGAAAAGAGGCCAAAACTCAGACAATTAAACAAAAACGACTGACAATAAATAGAAAGAGCTATGGACACCACGGCCTGTGCAACAAGCATTATTAAGCCTCATAAATTAAACAGCCTCACGCTTTTTATAGAATCAACAGCAGAATAAAACATCACCAAGGCAGTGTGCAGTGCACGAGCACACACACACGTTTGTTTCCATCACTTTAGGGGACATTACATTGACTTACATTCATTCTCTGTAGACTTACCTTAACCATAACCGCTACTTGCCTTACCTTACCCTCACCTTAACCTAAACCTAACCTTACCCTAACCTTAAACCAAGTCATCACACTAAAATGCAATGATTTACGTTATGGGGACTTGAATTTTGTGACTGTGTAAACAGATTTATGTCCCCACAACATGAGTAATACACGACACACACACACACACACACACAGACTTTCTCTGACATAATGTATTCCCTAGCCCCTTACCCTGCCCCTGACCATCACAGCTAAATGCCCAACACCAACCCTGATCCTAACCTAAACTTAATTCTAACCTGAACCCTAAAACCAAGTTTGAACCCTCAAACAGACCTTTGAAGGACTGTCCCAAAGTGAGGACCAGCCAAAATGGGTCTAAGGGCTAGAACTCAAATTGGTTCTTACAAAGATAGACACACACACACACACACNCACACACACACACACACACACACAACGCTAGGCGTCCTCCTCTGGACAGAGAGTGACATCCATCACAGTCAGTTTGTTGTTGTACTCACCTGTGAGCTTTATGCACGAGAAGTCCTCCACAGTCTGCTCCAGGTTCAACTTTTCAGCTCAGGAAATAAAACCAACAACAACACAACCGGCAGAAAGGCGTCACACACCTCACTGAAGGTAAAAGCTCCCAGGTGGACGCTGAAGACACCTGGAGGACCCACCATGAGCTTGTTCGCATGTTAGCCAGACTCAGCGTGCGCCTGTTGGTGACGCAACATCGTGGGTGAGTTTGATTTAGGTCACTTAGCGAGCTCGCCGGGTGGTGCATTAAACTGGTGATTAATTAGGGTATGATGCGCCCTTTTTTCTTTTAACTATGCAGGTACAGTAATGCTAACATTAACCCATAAGGACGTAATTCTTTAATATGTTGCATTGTTGTACTTTTTCATATGACTTTACACTTGAACTTTACAGTGTAGGCTACACAAAAAAGACTTTGTTACAGTAAGGAGAGAAAATGTAACTTGTTACTTCCACCAAAGGGCATAACATTGGTTTGAAAAGTGGTGGAGGCACATTAAAGTGGGGGTCCTCCCCCAGAAAAAGAAAAGAATTTGAATTTTCTGCCTTTCTACATGCTTTTATCATATTCCCAGCTACTTAAAGGCATGATTAAAATGGCTGTCACGCTTAGTTTAATCATTCTTCCAGAAAAGTGGTAAATATACATCAGAAAAAGCTCTTATTCTCTGCATGTTTAACCCATAAACTTACTGAACATCACATGCTGTGGTAATTAATTAGGGATATAAACTATACTAGAGAATAGGCACATTATTCATGGCACTATGAACAAATAATGTTCCACTTGCAACTTCAATCACAACATGAAATATACACTATGAAACATATATATGTTTTAAGAAGTTACACACTGTCAATAGTTTTATCAAGATCACTGTACTGTAAATGAATGTGTTCGCTTTTGTTTATGTTCAAGTCTAGTCACAAACTGCCCGAGAGTCCACTCGATTATTAACGCGGCTGGTGTTGGACGCAGGCTGGACGCAGGCTGGCATACTTAGATGTTCTTAACCAAAAAAAGAGTCTGAATCCTCAGAACCCAACAAAGTCAAGCCAACAAACCGAAGAATGACGCTTTTACAAGCTGCTGTCATCAAGTACAGTGCTAATTATGGCTCAAACATGCTGTCCTCTTCCTCACTGAAAGCAACCAGGGAAAGAGCAAATATCTCTTAATGTGATGAAAGCTCTGACAAAGAGTCACAGTGATGTAAAATGAGTAGCGCAGGAAGTGAGAAGAAACCTCAGTCACTTTGTCCTTTTAGAGGACAATGAAATGACTCCTTTTTTTGGCAGAAAAACATTGTTGCCGTCATTTAAAGTGACACATTAAATCATAGTGCAGTTCTACTTCACGTTTGAGGCATTTCAGAGTCTCTTGAACAAATTCACCAAACTGGGAACACAAATACACAGAACAGCTGACTTAATGAAAACAATACTTTTATTTTGGTTATGTAGAACTTCTTATTTACATAAATGAATGCTTATTAAAGTTATCTACTGCTGTCTGTATAAATGGATCTTTACCATTAACATAGCTAGAGAGGAGGAGAATGGGATGTTGTGCAGATACAAAATACACAGATATACAGTTACAGTAAAAATGCTATTAGGATAGCCAACATTCATGCACGAGAGCTGTTATCCTTGGGCTTACAGAACGTACTGCACTGAATAAGGCATACAAACTGTTGCTGAAGTTACAAAAAAGCTAATATCTCAAAGTACTAAGTGAAGATTTTCTGTTTGCTGAAGTACTTTGACTTAGTACTTAAAGATACCCTATGACCTGGATGACTGAGAATCTTCATAGACACAAAGAAGCCAAGTACAGTAACTATACAGGTGCATTATGGTTCACCACATTTCTCGTTGTCTCGTACAAGGTCAAGTGCAAAAAAACTTTTGAAAGGAAAAGTACAAAGACAAATTGAAAGCTAAATGGAGGCAGTGAAAGGCAGGAATAAATTAGCAGATGATGATGAATAAATGGCGAGGAAGAGAATGGAAACAAAACGAACAATTAGTGAACATGGTAAAAATATGAATAAATTAGGGGGCATGAATAAATGCAATACTGAATGAGAAAACCATTATAAATATGATAAGACTTCATTTTAGGAAAAGCTTTCATTTTGGAGAAAAAGCTGCTGCGGAAATTACAGGAAGTTATTGTTCAGTGTTTTTAAAAGTGCCATTATTTAGTTGAAAATGTGTTACCTGCAATATGTTTCGTAATGCTCCGAATTTGCGTTAACTTTGTGCGGTCATTTATTTTTATAGAGAAAGTTTTCCGTTTCCAGATGAACAAAATCTTCATTAATTAACTCTTCATATGAAAATAGGCAGATAGCAAGTTGTCAATAGTTACGTTTGTATAAAATGCAGAAAAAGTAAGCAGGGAAATAAATAAATAAAATAAATAATGAGATAATGACAAATAAATAAATAAATTTCATGACAACATTCAGGCGCACCTTCCATTTTTTTCCCCATGTTTTCGTAATTTCTTTCACGTGTACAGTGTGTTCCTCCGCTTAAGAGTCGTCCTCAGTTTTAATGATGTGGAAAAGTGTGACATTGAACAGGACCTGGTGGCCGTTGTTCCAGCCATAGAGGGCGCGGTCCCTGGCGTTGTAGTCCAACATAGACATGTGGAAGTACTGGTTATGAAAGGGAATGTCTGTATACTCGTATGTGGAGGTTTTAGTGGAGTAAGCATAGTACACCTTGGCGCCGGTCAGGTGGGAGTTAGTGATGTAGAGCGTCCCGCAGATCATAAAAGACTCGCCGGCGTTCCTCTTTGAGTATTCTGTGTTCCACGTGTTGAGGATCTGGAGCGTGTCTGGGTTCAGCTGGCTGATGACGATGTTCCCGGCGTTCTGGTTGGTCGCATACACGGCCCACAGGCCCAGCTCGTCCGCCATCAGGTCGATGTCAGAGAAGCCTCCCCAGGTGTAGGGGTACACATTGTGGAAGCCGGCTGACTCCAGAGCCCTCTGGGTGACCACGCGGCCCGTCTCAAAGCTGTACCTCACTATGATGTTGCTCTGCATCTTGTTGTAGTACAGGGAGCCGTTGTACACCACATGGTTGGTTCCGGCCCATTTGAAAGGCAGGTTGTAGGTTCTGGACTCGACTCCTGCCACAAAATCAGCGATGGATTTATACTCTTTTACTATCTTGTTGTTGGTGTAGCTGTCCATGTACCAGACCTGAGGACAGATAAATACAGACAACATTCCTGTCATGTTTACTTACAAGAAACTGTGCCAGCTTTACTCATCCAATCATGGGTGAAGTAAGCAGTATTAAACAGCCTAATTGCCTGTAATATATAGTATATGATAATATGTCCATGAAAAAAGGAAACAGAGCATTCGCTAAAAAAGAGTTGACAGAACACAGGAGCTCCATAAAAGGGGATATAAAAACAACCGGTGGCCAGACATTTGTTTGTGGCCAAATGTTCAATGATGGACTTTTATTCTCTTTTATTGGTACTGATAAGGTCAAACTGGCACAGAGGGAGGATGACTTTAACTACCTAGGGAAACAGAAGGAGACTTCGTGATTATTATCTCAGAATACTGCATCCGACAGGGATGAATAAGGATTTTAGTATTTAAGAGGTTTGAATTTAAGAGGTTTTTATAGTTATTTAAGAAAGACAGTTTTCCCATTTATTTATGTATTAGGTTTTTAATATTTACCAAGGGGTTTACATAAGGTGTTTTTGACCGCTAGTCAAATGCTGCTATGAGCAGTGTTTTGATAAGTACGCCAGGTCTCTCTTATGTTTGCATGTGTTTGTTTGTACCTGTTTTTATCTGTATATGTTCGCGTACAAGCAGGCAGGTGACACAGTAGAAATCCCTGGAAAGCATCAAGACTGAAAGACTGCACATGGATGTAAACAAAGGAGTTTTTCATTCAAAACGTTCAAAAACTTGATCACAAAAAAGAAAATGTTCAAAAGAAGGAGAAAGGTTGTGTTAAAAGCTTTAATGTGTCCAGTGTTGTGCCTGCCTAAACAAAGGCTTTTTCTTTTCTGTGGCTATTCTTCTTAACTTCAAGAGCAACTTGATTCTGGAGTGTGAAACTGATACATGGCCTCTGCAGTCTTTTTGTATTAAAAAAAACCCCCGCTTTGCAAATGCTTATGAGGAGGGTAATGGATCAGCATGTTTGTTTAGGCCTCAAAGATACACACAGTGTAATTCGGAGAGTAACTCTAAACAAAACTTGTTCCTTCACGTGAAAACCCTGCAAGGTAGTCCTCTCCTTTGACTTCTCTGACTCTGTTCTGTGACTGTGTGTTAGTTTTTCACTTTAGAAGTAGCAGTTTGTTGTGTTCTTTTATTTTGAAATTTCTGTGTTGAAGGTGCGGCATCCTTCTCATGTCTAGTGCTCATTGGGTAATTGACAAAGACTCAGCCAACTTGTGGTGTATATAAAGGCTGTGCTTTTACCCATTCTGTAAAAACACTCTGATGACGGCTCTGAGCCAAGAGCATTAGGGAATAAAGTGCAAACTCTTCCAGTAAGTCAGTTAGTGCTGAGTTATTTTTCACATTTAGTTAAAACAATCCAATCATGGAACTGCTTCGTGTTCATTGAAAATGTCCAGCAAGCGACATCAAGTTTCATGTTTGATCTCAGCAGCCGAGTGCGCAAAAAAGTTTTAGTGAGTCTGATGTTGTAATCCAACAACATCCATCCTCCCCCTGAACAACAGGAGGGAAGCAGTTGTATGTAAATCATTAAACAGCCCGCTGTAGCTTCAAAGGCTTACATACATACAGCAAAGCACATTATCTCGGCTCACCCTGTTGTTTTTG
The DNA here is from genome assembly GCA_003416845.1 of Oplegnathus fasciatus. Taxonomy (NCBI): domain Eukaryota; kingdom Metazoa; phylum Chordata; class Actinopteri; order Centrarchiformes; family Oplegnathidae; genus Oplegnathus; species Oplegnathus fasciatus. Next base: position 1,650,628 of record NTHP01000062.1, read on the forward strand.
GGAGACGCCTGTGGGTCGGTCATCCAGGCTCCAAATCTGGTCCCCGAAGTTTTCACTGTCAGCGGCCCAGTGATCTTCATTAGCTTGCCACATGCTGCGAAACACATCACACAGCTCTGGTCACATACAGCAAAAAACTGCACCAGCTCCACACGATAAAGCTACAGCCAATGTTATGATGGTAATACTGGAATAAGTCTCAAAGCGCTGGCTTGTTAAAATGTCTTTTTCAAAAAATGGATAAACAAAAAAGTTCTAGATCTTGACTGTTCAGCATCTGGACGCTGCCACATGCTTCCCTCTGCTGTTATAGAAACACAGAGGATAACCAGAGAGACTGCCACAGTACAACAACTAGTAAAACCTCTTCCCATGTGTCAGAGCGGGGTGAACATTTATCCCACATGGTTTAATATTTGAAGTACTTGAGCTGCACTTAATTAATCTTGCCAGACACTTTAATTGTGCCAAATGACAGTAGGCTATCACTTGCAAGGCTCCCTATTAAGTATTTAACTGCTATTTTACCTAATCAATCAAAGCTCACGTACGATGAATGCTTAAGTAATCATCTCGCACTCAGACAGATTTCCAGCCACATCCCATTAGCATTCACGTGTTAGCTATTTACGTTGACACTTTGACAGGCTCCGTCAGTGTTGATAACCTGGCAGTTGGCAAATTGGAGTTTAGTCATGCAAACCTTTATCAGAGGCAAAGCTGCTCTGGAGGCAGAATTGATCTTATTAGATGAGTTAGGCCTCAATGGGTGGAGCAAAGGAACCTTTTCAATGCAAAACTGCAAATGGCAAAGAAGGAACCAGAAGGATTCAGCATTAAAGAAACAGACATAAACTTATCAATCTTGTCTCTATTGGACTTTTTTAACTAGCAGCCAGAGTACGAAGCTTCATCTTCTAACACCTAAATTTCCCCTCCGGTGATCAATAAAGGATTATCTTATCTTATCTTATGCTGCTACCACCTTTTACCTCTAGCTTGGGAAATTGTTCTTTGACGCTGCAAATAGAAGTCACAACATTATTTCTGCCTCCAGTAGCAGTTCCACTCTGTCCCTTGCTCTGTATCTAAAATGCCAATCTGCTGGTAGCTGCAAGAAATTCGCCTATGATCCCTCTGCCATCGCATAATCTGGGGTCATCATGCCTGGATGTGCTTTTTCCTGCGATGGACTTACTGAGTTTATTCATACAGTTGCGGAGCCGATTTTCCAGGTTTAGGACCCTCTGTTGCAGCTCCTCGTAGTCGTAGGCTCCCATTTCCTCCTGGATGCCCATCAGCACGCCAGACAGGTTCCTGATCTCCTCTTTGAACTGGGAGATGAGCTTGGCGTCCGTTTTGTATTGCTCCAGGACTGGGATCAACGGCTGCAGGGACTCCATCTTTCCCTTTAGCTCCTAGAAAGCACCAAGAATACACCACTGCAAATATACTCATCTTAACCAATCTCTCAATTGTTCGAGAAGAGTTCAGTTTGTTTCCAGTTAAGGTGTTTTGGGGGGTGGGGGGTGGCTTTAACTCAGGCAGAATATATGATTCAGGAAAACTGAAGGATATTATCTCTTCCCTTTAGCACTTGTTTTCACTTGTAAGAAAAGTATTATTCTAGGACTCAATACCTAGAGATAAATGCCAAATACACTGGTACTGTGATATCTGCATCTTCTTGCAGGGCTGATGCTTGATAAATACAAAGAAAAGTTGCCCACCTCTGTTTTGTACAAAATGCTGATTCTTCTTTCACTTCTTACTGATTGATTATCACAAAAAAAACCCATTACTGATTGAGGGAAAACAGTATAATTTGGTTTACTCACATATTAACCTGAAAAAAAACCGAATTGTAATATCTGCAGGAAAGATTGTCTATATCAAAAGTTTATCATGAGAAAGAGAATGCAGAGGAGGAGGGAGAAGCTTGAGTAAGACCCAAACAAATTTCACCGCTGGATCATAATAGTAATTATTATTATAGTAATTGCTCTTATTATTATTGTTATGTAATGTCAGCGTCAAATTATATGGAAATCCATTCTCTTCTGTGAAAATACAAAGTTCTTCTCCATGAGAAGTATTAATATTGGCGATACCTGCCAAATTTTTCTTGGTTTCAGATTCAGGACTTGATGATTTGCCCATCCCTACTGATGACATTTAGTTTTTACAGTGAGGTTCAGAAGTGGAGTCAGTGATAAAATCAGAATCTATTTCTGTTCATCTAAAGAAGCACATTTGTGACAGGAAGAGGCGGCGATTTGTGTAACATCATGCAACAGATGAGTTTATGTAAGTGAAAACTAGTTTTCCTTGCCACTGTCGCCAAGTGCTTGCTCATGGTGGGAATTGTTGAGTCTCTGTAAATAATATTATAAAGAGTACGGTCTAGACCTGCTCTATATATAAAGTGTCGTGAGATTACTTTTGTTGTGATTTGGCGCTATATAAATAAAACTGAAATTGAATTGAATTGAATTACAACTGTGCTGTTTAACTATTGTACTTGACCACTGCTGTAAAAAGTTCACTATTCTGTTTTGCAAGGGTTAAACAAATGGATGATGGAAATGCTTCATGTAACATCAGGATCTTGTCACTCTCACTGATGAAAGAGTTTTAAGAATCCATGCTGGATGCTGCTTTCACGGCCCATCTAGCTTTTAAGGCGATTTTGTCCTTGGCCAGGCAGCAGTAGACATGTATTGATCTTATCAGGAATGAGTCTATCAATTCAGATGCTTCTCAGGTATCTTTAGAGGAGATCCTTTCACAGCCTTCCCCCTGTGATGTTTCTCACAAAGTTAAACATCAAACAAAAAGAATACCTGAAAGTTTTTGTTGACGAGCGTCTTCCTGTCCGATTCGATCTGTCTGAATTTTGACCGCAGCCCTTTGATCTGGCTCTCCATCCTCATGATATACTGAAAGTCCCTCTGCGTCCGCAGGTTCAGCACCTCGATTGACTGCGACATGTTCTGCACCTTTTGGAAAAGAATGAAACAGCGCGGCATTGATTTTTCCGTCCGCCACGAGATTAAAATGTCCTCCATGTTCAGCCGTTCAGTAGCCTGCCACGCTCTAACTTCCCAAGGAACAAATCAACATTTTGACCTCCAACGTGATTGTCTTTTAACCATCCATGTGTGAACTGAACAGAGCTTTGAATGGATTTTACATGGATGTGGGACTGTTATGTGGCAGTTTTCAAACATATATCTCACTTCATCAGTTAGGATTCAAAACAAATTGCCTGTTTTTTTAAATGTCTTGCATAAACTATTGAATCTGCTGGGTTTTGTAACATGTTTCAGAGTAGATACTTGACACAGAAACATTACAGTGTCTCTCTCCGGGTTAACAAAAGCTGACTAGGTTTATGGGGCATGTGAACAAGAGGAAATGTGGTCCTTTCTCTCTTCTCTCTTTGGCTCTAATTGTAACTAACCAACACTATTGGAGCACATCACTAGCAAAGTGGCACAACACTCACACATTGTGTTCTGCATACTTTTCTGGCTCTGGTAGAGGGATCCTGAAATGGCCTCACTGAAACCCTGAGGCAGCTTAGTACATTAGTGTCAAAGGCCCCAGTGAATGACAGAGAACACCCTTTGGCACACAACATTAAAATGTAGGCTAGAGCAATGTTTCCTTATATGGCATACTGATTGAGGAAAGTGACTCTGGTGCCGTGCTGTTTGTTTGTTTGTAGATAATGCATTAAATCACTACTGTCATGGGAACAATTTCATTTGGAATGAAAAGTCCACAATGTTGGCTGTTGAATTCAGAGCTAATTTTATCAGATCAATTCAAAATGCTCACTTTTATTTACAAAAACCCACCGTTGTAGATGTGAAGAAAATAATATTACAAATTCTTGAAAATCAGCCTTGAATGCTTTATTGCCAAAAGGAACAGTGGCACTCCAGTCCCGTTAAGGTGAGATGGAGAGCGTTCTCATCTTTTACAAGCAACCATTCAGCCTATGTCATCCATGTAATGTATGCAGAAGTGGAAAATAGGGTTATGGACCTGGCTGGTGCAATCTCTCAGAGGATTAGGGCAACAAAGAAGCATGAATAACGATAGAAATCAATGCTATATGTCTGTATGAATTTAGGTGTGCTGGTTGCCGACAGTCAACGTGTGTGTTAGAGAGTGAGTCTGCGGGTTGTCATGCAAACAGAAATGTGTGTGCGCGTACCTTCTCCAGGAGCTGGCGGAGCTGTCTGCCTTTGGCATCTCTGGAGCACAGATTCTGTTCAGGTGCCACCACTGTGCAGATACAACGCCCATCTGCATCCTGAGCTGAGCTGTACACCTGCCACCCCTCCTTTGGCCGGATGGTCTGCTCAGGGGAACACGGGCGCACGTCGTAAATACACGGCACACATACACACTAGCATCTACAGAAAACTGATGATATCACTATCATTAAACTGCGGTGCACAGCTGTTAACGTTTTTTTTATTTTTTCCTCATGGGTCATCCATTCTTCTGCTTTATGCCCCCAACGCTTTGACACCAAACAATTCCACTGACTTATAAAAAGTCTGGGCTCTGAAACTGCTTTTGCTGTGAGATATTCCTCCACAGTATATGGTCCCCGGTGAATTTCCTCTTCAACAATAAATAGTGTTTCCTGGCCTTGATGAATAACCCGAGTGCTGAAATTCCTCTGTTTCTTCTCACCAGGCCTTCCAATGCTTTAACTGAAAGTCCTGCTGGGAGACGCAGATAAACCTGATTTGTGGGAGCTTTTCCTGTTCTTTATTACATTCAATATGCTCCACGGCACCAGAGCATAAAGCTTAAAGAACATAAAGTTATGCACCATAAGCCAATGCAGCATATTTTAATGCAGTGCCATCAACTAATGCCAACGTGTACACAGTAAAAGCTAGTTTTCCTCCAAATATTGATCAAAGTGTCTAAAGGTGCTGGAAAAGTTGATAGCCATCACACACACAAACAGCATCGGTATTTGAACAACACTGTTGTTTACTGTCAGCATGGGAAATTAACACAAGCCTCCAGCCAAACACTGGCAACCTTTGACTGCGTATGGTAAATTTGTCCGCACTACCAGCATCTTTGGCAGACGACCAACTATTATTTGGATTTTGTTTTACATTCTAAAACTCAATCTGGCCGCAGAATAACATATGAGACATGTGAACTTTGGCACCCGCCAGCTTTCGAAGCTCGTGGATAGTAAAAGAAAAGTGCCCTGTTTTCATAGTGCAGGCACTCTTTCCGTCTCTCATTCATCTCTGCCTGTAAGCCTGCACAGTTTAAACAGCGTTTTGGAATCAGCCATGAAAGATCACGTCCCCTCTGAGCAGGCGAAGACGTCACGCAGAGGAGGAAGCTCGGTCTTTGACTCATCACTTTCACCCGCTGAGAGACTGCTTTTTGTGGGCAAAACGTGAAGATACCAGTTTATGCTGCATTACTGCCATAAAAAAAAGTTTTAAGAATGAAGAAGCTGCTCAAACATTTAATTGGTATTTTGCAATGCAGAATTTGTGTTATCTTACTACTATTTTAGTTTTTAAAATGCCTGACTCCTCTGTCACTTTTCACTTTATCTTGAAGTCAAAAAAAACCAACAAAAAAAAAACCTTCTGCACTATCAATCTCCTGAGCTTTCATTCTTTTCCCCGGCATAACTCTCTTATGTTGCCATTATCAGATTGTAAGAAAATTGTTTCAGGTATTATCAAAGCACTGCAGCCCTGATCTTTGCCCACCTTGCTACTGGTTGCTGGTAAAGTTTGTGATCTAGGAATTCAAGCTTATTCTACTGATGCCCTGATGCTGTCGTATGAGTGTTGGATAAAAGCCATGAAAGCAGAATATAATAATTTCACCTTTACAATGTTATTTTATAAAATTCTACGGTATGCGCCACTTCATGAGCACAATGTGCACTTCAAAAAGAATAAAACTACACTGAGAAGCAGCGGAGGAAAAAGTGATGTTGCCTCGAAATATCTGGAGGTCGTGTGTGGTATATTGTAGTAGTGTAAGAAATAATTAAAGATACTGGATGGCTTGATGCACTGTGACTGTAGCTGGAATCTGCCTCTCTCATGGCATCATGGCTGAATGGGATAAAAGAGGAAAAAGAAAAAAAAACACCCTCAGCTCTTCTTTTTCCCCCTCCTTACTCTGCTTTGAAAGGCTCCTAAAAAGAAGCCAGTTCCACTAATCTGTTATAACGGTCTTTCTCCTCTGTCTCTTGAGTGACGCACATCCTTTCCCCTCTTCTCACTCTCGCATTTCCTCATATTAAAATGAATCTGTAGCTCAGCCAAGCCAGATGCACTCTCCAACTAGGCTTTTCTTTTTTTTTGTCTTTTTTTTTTTTCTGCAAGGAACTCTGCACAAAGAGTTTTTCTCTCATTAAATAATTCAGACAGCTGGCTCCTCTTTTGTTTTTGTCTCATTTAGACTTTCTGACAGATCCGTACACCGTTCTGAGTATTGACTCAGCCTGTAAACGTTTCCTGTTTCCGCGAACAAACGAGAGACATTAATTCTGCACGCCCCTTTCAATCGTGGCAAGGTGATAGCATGTGAGGACACTGCTTTGCAATCAAGACGCTGGCACGGGGATTGTACTCTGCACGGGTGGGATGAACCTAATCGACCATTGTTCTTGTCCAAATGGCTTGGTGATCTGCAAGCTGCTCCTCCTAATTTGCGATAATGCTCCCAAATGCATTCCCATTTCGGGAAAGCTTAAACTGGGCAGGATGAATCACATCACATTTTTTAAAAACCACAGAATAAGGCAGGCATAGCGACAGAGAGAGCGAGCGTTGATCTTGATACAAAACTGCAGCAAAGATGAATAAATAATTTTAGTTAAAGTCAGTTTAACAGAATGAGACAGAGAGAGAGAGAGAGAGAGAGAGAGAGAATGTGCCTGTATGAAGATGTTTAGTGCAGCTTCTTCTATCTGGGAGGGGATTTGGACATAATTCACAGCAGCAATGTTTTCTTTTTCACAATGATTGAACTCTCCTTTAAAAGTGAGTTATACTGCCTGGCAATACTCCAGGATCAATATCAGTGCTATGTGGTTGATGTAGGCAATAAACATGAGTGCTGTGAGGGTGCCTCTCCCTCTACCACCACTTTAAATTCAGCATTTCTGACTTCAGATTCTTTTTTTTTTTCACAAACATGTTGTTTTTCTTGGCATATTAGAGTTAATTACTGCCAATGCTGGAGTGTGTGCAGGCTACAGTGAAGCAGCCAAACATGCAATGATTCCTGGAAATGACTCATTTCTCTGTTGTTGCTCGTTCGCCAACCATTGTGCAGTGCTCCACCCTAATTAAAGAACATCCCCAATCTGCTGAACTTCAAAACAAGGAGCTTTACATGGCACACTTAGCTCGTGTTAAAGTTTATTCTGGTCTTTTCGGGAGATACGTGAAGGCGGCAAACTCACCACTGAAGGGCAGTATCCGAACAGCAGCAGGAACAGCAGCGGGTTCAGGACCACGGACAGGGACCACATTCTGCCGGCTGTTACAATGTTTCCCTCCTCCGCCTCCTCCGCGACGGGAACAACAATTTTCACGCAAGTTTCCGCCCGTGGGCTCGCGCCACCTCGTCCACTACGCGCTGGTAAAAAACACGGCTTCCTGGGGAGGAGGGGGGCACATCCATGCACTCGTCCCCGTTACGCATGCCATGTGGGCAGCGGGGAGAAACCTCGTCACGGCAAGGAGGGGGAGAAAAAAAGTTTGTGGGCACGCGTGCAGCGAGAATCCGAGCTGCGTTCAGGTTGTTCTCCGCGGATATGACATCATCCAGCTGCCGCTCTCGACTTTTAATGAATCCAGCTTGCTGTGCGCGAGGAGGAACCACCGGCAGCTGTGCGGGGACAAAAGTTGCAGCTGGCAGTATTCACCAGGAAACAGGAGGCAGAGGCGCGAGATCAGAGCTGCCGCTGCTGCGTTTTTGTCCCCGAGTGCACGCGCACAGAGAGAGAGAGAGCGAGAGAGAGAGAGAGTAAGCGCGCGAGAGGATACTGTGATAGCAACACATAGCCTATTTACTTTTACAGACTATGAGTGAAAACAATATGGCAAAGAATGTTATTGTTTCATTTTGGTGAACTACTTTTTTTTAGTGCAAATGTGAAATAAAAAAAGTTTTAAAAAAAAATTCTCCAGCTGACCTCTAATGTTAATATATGGCAGCCGATTTATGCCAAAAAAAACCCAAAACAAAACTGAAGAAAAGTTAGGAGTGATGGAAATAAACTCACAGTAAGTCAAAATTATAAAATACCATATCAAAATGTGGACTTTCTAAGTCAAAATATGAGATAATAAGTCAAAATTCATTCACTAGGTCAAGTTCAACCCACAGAGCAACAGCTGGAGCTCCGATTGGCTAGCTGATGTGTGTCAGCGAGAGTCTGGCCAATCAGAGCTCCTGCTGCTGTGTTGTGGGAAGGATTTTCGTTAACTTTTCGACAGCATGCTGCTTACACATCTTTAAATTAAAGCGATCATGAAAAATGGGAACTAAATGTTAAACCAGGAGACAGATGAATTGTGAGATAGTAAGTAAATTAAAGTAAATTAAATAACAAAGACTTAAAAGATGAATTAATCCCGGTTCCATTTGAATTCCTTTTTAAAAAAAATTAATTTATGATTTAAAGACAGAATAAATACAATAGCATTATTAATTGGCAAATTCAATTGTCCTTTAATTTTCTATAATGCAACATGTAAATTTCAGTTATCAAGTTATAAAATCTTTTTTAGAGCATAAATATAATTAAACGCTGTAAAAATTATTCTGATGCCGAAGCTCCATAAATTTTGAATAACTATCTTATAATTTTGACTTTAAAAAAACAACAATTTTGACTCTCAACTGAGTATCAGATTATTACCAAGACTATTTTTTTTTTGTCATTACAAACATTCCACTCATTTCTTTTTTTAGACAATTCATTCGCTACCTCGGACACTTTTGTAATATTAGCAGTAATAATAGTTTTTCTTTTCTTTTTCAAAGACCTTGCTGTGGGCGTTTTTATTACTGGAACTTCTTTTTCACAGAAGAAATAGTCCCTGTGATAACTACTCACAGCAAGGTCTGTGGATCATCCAGAGTAAGAGGGGCATTGTGTGTGGAAAGAGAGAGGTTGCAGTTCAAAATTTAAATTACATTTTTCAATGCCGTGACCACTACAATCAAAATCCCATTTACCTTCATTGTATTGGGATAGTGGCAGAAATCTCAGAAAAATACTAACAGGTAGGTAAAAAAGAAAATGTCCTTTTGTATTTTGAGTGAACCGACCCTTTAAACAGGCGAAACACTCCTGATTACCAAGACCTCATTACCATATAGGAATCTAAAATCTGTCATATTACTGAAACAAATGACACAAAGCTTTCTGTGGCGTGGTGCCGTTATAATGTTCCTCTACGGCCAAAGCCATTAGTCACATACTCTCATGTGACACAATATTTTCAGCGCTTAAAATAATTGAGACGGGGTTTTAAATAATACGTGGAGCGCTCATTATGCATACAAATAGAGTTCACAGTTTGTGCAGGAGTATAAGACACGTGGCTGTTTATTCTGCTTTTGTGCTCAAGCTGTTTCACTTCAGTTTTGAGATTTATAAGAGACCACTGGCACATTTTTGTCGGAACATCAACCTTCAGACGTTTGCTGTTTTGAAGTAAAAGACTGGAAGTATGTTTTGAAAAAAAGTGCTTCAGGCTACTTTTGTTTGACATTTATCTCATTTCTCCTTACCTGCTTTTCTGCAGTTGTTCAAGAACGTTTTCTGCAGCATTTGAAAAAATGACTTTGATAATACTACACAACATTTACAAATAGCAGATATCGCCTTTTTCAAATGGATATCTCTTTTGCTAACAAAGTTCTTGATTGGTATAGATAGATTTTGACATTTATCTCGTCTCTAATATATGCCTTCTTCACCTAAACAGCTCTTGACTTGAGCCCGAGCCATGTCGTCTTTGATTGCCATTCAGACCTTCCCCTGGAGGACGGGCTCGCAGGCTGCAGCAAGAGCATGCCCTTGACTGCAGAAGCCACCTTCACCCTGGTGGGAAGCCTTTTCACTTTGGCATGCCAATCAATGTTCCCCCTTTTCTAAGGAAAATGGACAGATTGTTCTTTTCGTCTTTGTTTAGACAGAGGAAAAGCAGCAAAGGAGACGAGAGGATGCAAAGCGCTGTCAGGTTAGGTGAGCCGGGGCACGCATTTGGTTTCAGACATGGGGTAGGAGAGGCGGTCAGCTTTTCAGCCATCTCTGGGGACGTCAGGCAATGCTAATGTAAGAACAGCTAGTATAAACTGGAGACCTGCGGGGTAGGGGTGTCTCCATGCCCTCTCCAGATCAGCAGTCAGCAGGAGGTTGGGATGAGGCGATGGGTTGGGCAATGAAGCACAGTACTGTTGGAGTGTTTCCCGGTGAAACTGTTTGAACAGGGAATACTTCAACTCGAGGAGTGTCTCTGACAGGAGAAGGAGACAGAAGTTTCTTGGCGCACTTGAACAAAGGGTTTTCGTAAGCCATGACCTGCATTCCTGATGAGATTCTCTGCAGCAACAACAGCGGCTGCTGCTTGCTTTGTGGCTCAATCCGGTTCAAATTGGTTATTACATATGGTGAGCCCAGGGTATCTTTTGCAGTTCAAATACTCTTTCAAAATCGCTACAAAGAACGCATTTACTGAAGTAGCAAAAAACATCAATAGACTACTGAAAAAATGGTAATGCTGTAAACACAGCAGATTTATTGTGTCTGTAAGAACTCTGTCAGAAATATCAACAGAAGGAACAAGCAATTATCTTGCTACAAAAGAGACACCAGTCAATACAGGCTGTTTCTAGTGTTCCTCTCCAAATAGCTGAAAATTACATGGTGTTGGCTATTTTTAAACAACTCATCTTTATCTTCCTTTGTCCAGGAAAGTGTAGGCTACACTTGTTCTTTTTGATCTTTCGCTTCAGTTACAAACTTTTACATCCCCTATCTCTCCGGTACAACAGGAGTTTTCTACCCACTTTTTTGGTCACTAAGCAGTTCTGCTGAAGCACTTGGAGGGTAAATATCTTGGTCAGGCATTTACCCTCATGTCAGTTAGCTGCCCAGATTTTTACCCCGTTTGTACAGGTATTTAAACCAACAGTCCACACAGTAAGATTTGCAGTAACACTACAAGGGCCTAAAGCTACATGTAAAGCGTGTTGTACTGTATGTCGTACAGATCGGAAAGCCCTTTCAGGCCAGTTTGTGATTTTTGATTTTGGGCTAATCAAATAAAATTAACTTGACCTGAAAATTGGCAGTAAGAGTTAAATGTAACACTATTTCCATTCATTCAACAAATTGTCATCTTAATCTTACTAATGTTTCTAATCGCTGCTGCCACACAACCTGGATTGTCTTTTCCCTCCGTTTCTCCGTCGTGTTGGTTTCCAGTTAACATTACTTTAAATTGGAGATTGATTACAACATTGCAGTTATTTCTCTATTCCTATAATTTTAATGCCCATGAATTGACTTTAATGGACCAAAGAAAAGTACGTACAAGAACCCTGCAGCGTTAAGTTATATCCAGCAGCCAACTTTCTCAATTAGCTGCAATACTATGGTTACTATCCAAGGTAGCTACAGCTTCTACGTAACGTAAAAGCTAGCTGACGTTTGCCAAACTGATGGATAAGTTCGGACACTGGCCGTCTTAGCTATTTTACTCAATTTCTAGATGTTACACAAGTACAAAAGGGACAATCCACATTTCATTTTGATTACATGTCCTATAACTGTATCACCGCTAGCCAACATTAGCTAGCTAGTTAATTTAGGTAACAATAAGTTCGCACATTTAAGCTAGTCATTAACTCTGTTGCACCATTTGGAATTCAATACTTTATGAAACAAAACCAGCCAGAGTGAAATAACGTTATATTAAAACACTGCTTGTGTTGAAATGCGAAGATATTGGTTTAATACGTGATAAAGACACGGTGCAGTACGTTCATGTGAAGATAATGGCAGCGTGAACATTAAATATATCAAGATAGTACAGGAAAGTATAGGAAGGGCTTCATGAATATATAGATTTTTTTTAGGGGAGAATAAGTAAAAACACTATGTGCAATAATACGAGAATAAACTGTGTGGTGAGGTGGCTCAGTCTGTCTTTTTCTGCTTCTTCCAATTTGAAACCACCCAAGTAAGATGAACCAGGGAGTCCAATTGTCCATTGCCTTAAATGTGATTGTCTGTCTCTCCATGTTAGTCCACAGGCAGTGGAAGCTTTCCAGGGTGCTTTCTTGTCCTCTGGCTTAATTCGTGCTGTGGTAGGGTCCAGCCTTTCATGACACTGGAAAGGATTAAATGAGTAGAGAAGATGTTTAAGAATAGTGGAGGGAGAACACTTCCACAGTGTAGACAAAAAAATCTCCCCTCTTTTCTCCTTTTCTTTGGAAACTGCCTCTCATCAGATGTGACTGCAGCCCACGGCAGCCCTGGACTTTTGACAGAATATTTTGGGCGTGTGGACCAAAGTGGGCGCCCCAGCAGATCAGCTGTGACTAGCCGGGTTTAGGCGTGGGTTTGGAGTGGATACGTTTAGAGTTACCCCAGCCGTATCCTCTCGTTGGACTGCAGCCTGATTTTCCTTTCCTTGTTTTGATTCTGCAGCCATTTTCACCTAACAGCAAAAACATGTTGTTCTGCCTTCAAAGATGAAAAACAGGTGGCCCCTTATTAATTTTTTAAAAAAAGAGAAGAAATTATGACTGGCCATCAGCCCAAGCAAAATTGTCAGGCACACAAACTTGATGATTAGTCATCTCCATATGTGCAGCCACTGACCAAAACATGATGACAGCATTCAGGTTTAAGAAAGCACACACGAGCTCCACTAACAGATGAAATGATTCACACAGCAGAATGAAAGCTGTTTTGGAATTTGTGCAGAAAACTGGAACGAAACAGACCTCACGAAAGTCTGCTTGTTTTTTCTGAATGTAGGTTGAAAGCACTGCTGAGACATGGGGGGTGACGAGGCTGTGAGGTGGAGGTTTGTTTGTGTGATTATTGTACCTACCAGTGAAAAATAGAGATGTCTATGTGTTTCACTTCCAATACATCCAACTGAGTGTGAGCATAATAGCTTTTGTAATGCTGCACTGTGTGTCAGCTGCAACCAAGGGTCTCCTATTATGTCAAAGATTGATCGAAAAGTGAATTTCCAACCAAATGAGTTGAGACCAGCAGACCTATTCTGTGAAGTAGAATTGTTTTTGTTTTTTTGAAGATGTGCAAAATGGTTGCGTAATACTGCATAAAATGTCATTAACAGGATTTAAACTTTATGTATGACTGTTGTTGAGAGCCCTCAGTCCTCTGCTTCCAAATCACTTTCTTTGAAAATGACGGCGTACTGTCCTGAAAACCTGACATTAGCCAAGCAACGGTACATAACTATTTAATGGCAGGCAACAGTATGTTGTTACTTTTGACAGTGTAGTAACATTTTATTATTGTATATAAAGCCTGCCATGACATGTTTATGGAGTTGTCATGACAGAGATTTCTAGAGGAGTGTTAATCAAACAGTGGTCATAAACATTTAGAAATTATCTGGACATGAAGCCTTTTTATCACTGGAGGTATTCGTGTTGTCAAAGTTACGTCATTGTTGTCATAGTTGAGTCAAAAATGAGCGTTGGAAGCCAAAATCCTCTGCAACTTGTATAATTATTGGTAAGGAGGGAAAAGAAAATGCTCTGGCTCGTTTTGAATATTTTCCAACCGAACGCAAACACTTTAATGATGAGATCATTTTTAGATTTTCCTTTTTAATCTGATGTCAGAACACTAAAACATTCAAAAATGAAACCCTCCATATCTTATTGCAATCAGAATCACTACAGGAAGACATGCACACGAAACATACCAGATTTTTCTGATGTCACTGTTTTCAAAGTGACAAAAACAAAAAAAAATCAAAGTCACTGCTGCCTAACTTCTGTTTTGTAAAATCTATCCCATGGTGTACATCCTTCATTATCATAAATGTAATCGGTTCCTTTACACTCGCCACCGCTAAAATAACACACTCCCTGGGAAGAAAAGATAATTACTGTCAATTTGCATTTGCTGCGGACGCCTCGGCGGCACAGACAAACGCTCTGCGAGCTGTTATTATGTCAACATTTTGTGGATTATGTAGTAAATTACACTTCATGTGATACCAATTCACTTCACCGCGAAGAACGGGAATCAAGAAATCACACAAAACATCGAGAAACGTACACAAGCCTCTCTACTGTATGTCTGTATGTAGGTAAATGCAACTGAAGTGAAGTGAATGACACAGCATGTTGTTTGATATATATATTCTCCCCTCCAAAAGTATTGGAACAGTGAGGCCAATTCCTGTATTTGTGCTGTAGACTGAAAACATTTGGGTTTGACATCAAAAGATGAATATGAGACAAGAGATCAACATTTCAGCTTTTATTTCCAGGTATTTACATCTGGATCTGATACACAACTTATAGATAGCATTATTTGTAACGGAACACCAAATTTTTAGGTGAGCAAAAGTATTGGAACAGATAGACTTAAAATAGATTAAAGTGAATAAGACTTCATATTTAGTTGCANTTAGGGGAGGTGTTTAATAAAAAGGACTTTTATAATAAAACATGCAAAGCATAATTATTTTGTAAAAAAAAAACAAAAAACAAAACAGAAAACATTTTGATAACCAGCTTCTCAAATGTGAAGATTTGCTACTTTTCTCTTCTTTATATGATTGTAAATGAAATATCACGGGAGTTTTGGAAAGTTGATCAAACAAAATAAAC
>NTHP01000063.1:0-22970 GCA_003416845.1 Oplegnathus fasciatus
GGCTTCTTATTCAATTTAATTTATGTGATCATATTGTACACATTACTCCTGAGTGAATATCACTTTTGGCTGCCGAAATAACCACATTTTGCTGCGTCTATCACCGTTTCATCTCCTGTCATATTTAGGACTCCACTCATGGCTCTGATGATGCTGGATTAGTAAACTGAGCCTCTCAAAAGCACTCTATGGAGTTTTTAACTGGTTATGAAACAGTCTCAATTTAATACCAATGCTTCTATATGACCTACATAAGCAGACGAAACCAACAGCGAGAAGATTGGCTGTTTCTATTAGTTTCTAATAGTTATTCTTAACTTCCGCGACATCAGGTGAAATGGTGGTGGGGTTTGCTCTGGCTGCATTCCAGTTGCTTCAGCCGCTAACTGAAGGTCCGTCTCCGGAGCTGCCGCCGCTCTCCTCCTGGAGAAGTAGCCTCCTTGCAGCGGGGAGTGAAGCGGAGGGAACATGTCACCTAACGTTAGGTGAAACACTACCGCCTTTGTCCACAGGGACCGCCAAAATCAACACAAAATGAAAAGTTTCACGGAGTTGCTTTAACTAATTTAATCAACCTTTCATTAGATATTTTCCACTTTCACTGATTACTTTTTGCTATTTCAACCATTTACTTTTAATTTCAACAGTTCCATTAGTTTTAGCTAAGTCTATCAACCGTCTAGCCATAGCAAACATTTCAACCATTTATCCATTACTTTGGATAACCATTTAAACCGTATGTCCATTATTTATACATAATTATTTCAACCTTTTATCTATTTTCCATTATCTACTAGCTAACCATTTCAACTGTTGATCCATTTCACTCTTTTTATTACTTTCAGCTATCCGTTTACCATTATCCAATATTTTTAGCTTACTATTTCAACCGTTTACCCATTACTTTTAACTATTTCAGCCGTTTACCCATTACTTTTAGCTAACTAATTAAACTATTTATCAGTACTTCTAGCCCTTTCAACTGTTTATCCTTTACTTTGAGTTAACTAATTCAATTGTTTATCCTTTACTTTTAGTTAACTATTTCAACTGCATCCACTCCTTTTAGCTGTTTGAACTTCTCTGCTCGTTTGCTAACTGGTTTTCATGCACACAGCTGACTTATTATGTGTATTTTTAAAATTAAATCACGATTTTTATTTCCTAGAATTGATTGCGCCCCTTCACAGTTTTACCACATAACCTCCGGCACTACAGAAGTACCCCTTGGGGTAAGTACCCAGCCTGGTTGGTAATCAGTAGATCACATGTATATGCACATTAAGTAACTAAATATCTTAAGCCAAATACTATCTAGGCTAATACCCGAAAACATACAGGAAACGCTGACAATACACTGGACCACTTCTTTATTGGGGATTTTTATTTAACAAAAATATCTGACAGCCAAAACAGGGTGATAATGACAAATCCACAGATGTTACCAAGAAACAGAAAATGAAATATTTTTCAGCTTAACTCCATCGTCATGGCTGCTCTTCCCTTAAGTACCACAAACTCTCCCCTCTCTTCTGATTTGTACTTTATGCTGCAACCCGCACAAGCTTCATCTTTCCCTGAGAGTCACAGTGACATTAATATTCCACAAGAAACTGGGGATTCAACCAAGCCTGCTGATTTTGTTCTTAATTTTCATGTCAAATGCCAGATGAATAGTGTAAACATTAACAGCGTTACCACTCATTTCTAAATTCCATACACATTCCATTAAAGTGTTGTTAAGGTTGGGCACTAAACATCCCCTATAGCTTGATGTGATTCTTTAAAAAATACGAGTGGATCCACCACTGTACAAAATAATGTATACATGTAGATGTGACCTTAATTTTCCAGACTTATTTATCATTTTCTAAATGTCTCAAGTGGGGCTGGGCAAAAATGTAATATTGTTTTATAAAATTCTGCTGCCCAACTTCATTATTCCAGGTAAACTATAATAAAAACAAACAAATTGAGTTATTTAAGTTTTTGTTTTACATATTTAAAGAGTTTAATCTGATGTAATGAATAGTAGTTCACTGCATTAAACGTCAGTTTGATTATTTTCTCTGTGATTTTGCATTATTTGCCATATCGATTAAAAAAGAACCTAATTAATTTCATATTGACTTCAAACATATTGCCCAGCCCTAGTCTTAAGGTCTGAAAATTGGCAAATTACCCATGATTTTCCAGAACTTCATATAAAACAGAAGGATAAACCTATCTACCTGTACCTTTTTGCAATTTAGAGGAGGGCCTAACAGCTTTAAAATTGTTTGATTCCAGTGTGAGTGTGAGCAGAAATCCCTCCAAAACACCAGATGTTTGGTTTGTTAGAGATCAAAACCAAAGTTAACCAGCAGTGAGATTTTCCTCCCTTTGTGCTTCAACCACAGCCCAAACCAGAAACCCAATCAGTGCAAACTTTCAGACTGACATCTATTACAGGGGAAATAAAGCTATACGGAAAAAAAAAACTAGAATTTATATTCATGAATCGCTTCACAAAATACATTCTCACCACTTGCACACACGTGTACAGAAAAACCTCTTAAACCAGACCACTTTAACTCCCCTTCACACATTATAAAAAGAACAAAAACAGGACAGTTTCAACCATTTAGCACTGGCTTGTGGTCAGTCTGTCAGCAGTACCCCAGGCAGGGGAGGAGCCTCTTCATGAAGCAGACTCTTTAAACAGAGTCCAGTCCACCGCCTCATCACAGCCACTGCAGGATCCTCACAACTCTATGTGAGAATCTGACAGAAAGACAAAGAAGGAGAGAAAAAATAGTCAAGTAGATAAATGTGTTCAGATTAGAGCAGATGTGTGCTGTTTCCATTTAAGCACATACTAGTATCTGTTGTGAGTGTTCAGTACCTGGGCCTTGCTGCTTTGTTGTGTGGTTTACTCTCTCCTGGACTCTGGTCTGCAGACGTTTAATCTCCTTGTCATAATCAGTCCACTCGGCCACGATCCTCACCGCAGCGTGCAGCTTGGGCTCCTTGGTCATAGGGTTGTTACACTGAGATCAGGAAAAATGAGAGGGAACAGACAAAATCATCAGTTATGATGTTCACAGGCAGTTGGGGAATAAAATATGATCATTGTATCGTTCTTCAGCTCTTTATTTCTTCTAAAAGCCATATTATTACTTGCTTTGGTAATCTCTCAACAGGGGACAAGAACAGGCTGCATCTTGTTAAAGTGGTCAGTGAGATCATTAATCTGTCTCACATTTTGTACAAGGGAACAATTTCAAATTGAGTTTCCCCTCCGTCCTCTGTGCAGAGAGTTTCTGGACGATGGTTGATGTTTTAACGACTGGTGATCGTGTTGGGTCACTTGATGTACATTGTTTTATGTGAGCATGTGTGTGGTGGGTTTTAGTATTTGTTTTACATATTTTTAACGAATTAAGTTAAAAATTAAAATACACAGTTTAAGTTTTGTAACTGTGGCAAAGGGTATTTGAGTGAACACCAAATTGACAAGGGAGTCCAGCTTTCTCTGGACAGAAAGCTCACTTGTTGCTTTAATTCAGTCTGAAGGGTTGATTTGTTACTTCCTCTGTGCAGAAACCAAAGTTTTTCTTGTGTGAACGTGGCAGATTTATAAGGGTTTCAGTTAAAGGGGAGGAAATAGTCTTCCTCTGTTACAGCCCCACTGTTTGTTTGTTTTTAGATTATCTCCAAAATAAATGTTATTCTGCTGTTCCAATTATAGTGTAGTGCATCCACGGTTTAGCCAAATCTATTATTTTTCATCTTACAGTCTGTTGTTTTTCGATGTGAATTGCTTTATTTATCCAAAAAGAAACTCATTCACATACTTAGTACTCTATTCTCGGTCCATTACTTCCTCACAGTTGGCCTGTCTGACCTCTAGTGGCTGTTAGGGGGCATGGCAATCTTTAGAAAACCCCATCACTCCTCTTTGCAACACCTCTGAACCGTACAGGCTGCTGCAGGTCTACGTCCACTGTGTATTCTGTTATTTTTTGAGCGTTTTGTCCTGATCCTATCCCTGCCGTCTACACACAGACAAACTGTTGTTACCAGATCTATCGTCTTGGCGCTCTTTTTGGAGCTGTCGTCACACCAGGTCTCACACCACAGCCACTCCTGAGGCAGAGACTTGATGGGCACTTGGTGGATCATGTTGTTGGGCAGATCCTGAAAGAAACCACGGAAAATGAGACCAGCGACGCAGGCAGGCACGGGAACTCTTACCGGAGATTTTACAAACAGAACGTAATGGAAGCAGTTGTTACGGTTACCTCTTTGTTTAAATCAAACCAGGACACAGTATGTCAAAGATTTAGATTCATTTAAGATGTATGGTAATGCAGTTACAACGCGAGACTGTTTTAAAAGCTGTCCTTGCTGCTGCATTGTGTGTTGTCTTAAAATCATAAGCAGAAGAGAAAACAATAAGCAAACGCTGACATTGTGAAAAGGATAAGATGAAATGTGTCGTTTCTCACATTAAACAGGGCTGCTGTTCAACAAACAACCCTCAAATCTCAGATTACAGAGCGTCCTTGAACACAACAGGAGAAGTTTTCACCACAGTGTCTTCTCGCAATCACACAAAAAAACATTAGGCAACAAAATATCCACTGTGATAGTTGTGAGAGTTTCTACGACTGGAAACTGGTATTAAATTAATGCTTTGGAAAATGGTTGGCGGTAATGTAAACTGTATTACTTGAATAATGGACAACATGCTTTAAAAACTGTCTGTCTTTTCATTGGCTGTCTACATGTGTCATTTTAATGTGCATTTGGGATCTGATTTTAAAGACAGACAGTCACAGACCTGGTCGAGGTTTGAAAGGCTGTTGGGGTCTTGGCTGAGACCCTGGTACTGTCCTCTGAGTCGATCTCCTGCAGCTATTTTCCTGAACTTCTTCAGATCGACCACATACAGGGCGCTGCAGGGGATAAACGATGGTAACACATGAAATATGCATGAAAGTATGAAAAACTTTTTGAAAAAGAAGAGCGTGTATGTGAGCGTGTTTGAGGGTGATTGACTTGAAACCGACTTGACTGATACAATTCAGCTGAGCTATCAAGAGTGTGTTTATAAATACCTGATGTGGTATTTGCGTCCGGCGAGGTGGCTCGCCCAGTAGCCGGACTTCCAGAAGCGGTAGCCGTCCATCTCCCGCCGGCTCTCGCAGAACGGAGTGTAACCGTACGGAGCTCCGTCCAGGTCGAAGTCACGCAGCTCCTTCAGGTCTGTTCGCACAATCTGAAGGAGAGAAGGACGGAGAGTGAACAGTCACTTTAGAGTGGTAACACTTTATTTATTGTTATTTGTTGTTATTTTCATGATTAATTGTTTGTCTATGAAATTTCTCACAAAAACTTTTCCTTGAGCGCAAGCTGACGTTTTCAAATTCCATCTTTTGTCCGCCCAACAGTCCAAAACCCAAATATATATTCAATTTATATCAGAGAAAACTGACAAAACCAGCAAATATTCACATTTGAGAAGTTGGTACCAGTGAACTTGTCGCATTTTTGCTCTAAAAACGATTAATCGGCTATAAAAATTGTTGCAGACTGATTTCCTGTTGATCCACCACTCTACTAATCGTTTAAGCTCTAGAGCACAGTTGGTAAGACTATATATTAATATTAGATCACAGCAAAAACGTCTGAAACATGAGACATGACATGAGTTGATCAATTTGAACTAAAATCTGTTGTGACTTGTAATATTTCCTTCACACCTAATCATAAAACTTGTGCAATTTTCAGTCTTTTTTAATATTTTAAGTCCCAAGGAAGTCCAGAAATTATAACCAGCGCTGTATTTTTCACATTTATCCTCAGAGAGTCATCCACACCAACTTGCACCTATTAAGAAAATCAGTTTTTCCATCTAGTTCCTTTTATATCATCAGCTTGTGATATGAACAGTATATTAAATATTTGGACAGAGGCAGGATGAATAACAGTGTTTGTACAGCTACGTATGAGCTAACCTGGTCAGCGTCCACAAACAGGATCTTGTCGACAGCGAGAGGGAACAGCACGTCCAGGAACAGGATCTTGTAGCCCCAGATGATCCTCTGCTTCTCGGTCTGCTGGTGTAACCAGCGAGGCCACTTGTACTGGACCAGCTCATACTGGAAACCATATTGCTTCGCCATGTGGGGGATGAACTCCTGCAAGATGGACACACACAGAACAGGCCTGTCAGTGTGTACTGCTGATGCATTGATATGGTTTTATGAATTCAACACCAGGTGGGACTGAGAGATGTCGGCATTTTCATGTCATGACTTTTACTTCACAAAAAGAGGCCTGAAAACCCGGAAAACCCCATTGAATATTATAATTACATAAATGACTTTGCTGGCTTTTTCCTGACATGTTCACGTGTTAAATTTCTTCAGATTTTTAGTTTTTGACAACAGAATTTATCAGAATATGTAAGAAGACTGTGCTCAATCTGTTTCACATGTACAGCAGTAAATCCAGGGAACCTCAAGATGTTCTAGAAGTTAAAAAGACTGATCACAGAAAAAAAAACATTCCTCAGGCTTTCTTAAAGACAGAAAAGGACAAACGTTCTGTTAAAAGCCTTAATTTAGTTCATTTAGTCTGGTATATTGGTTTAAAACGCCAACCACTTTCAACCTCAGAGGGTCTTCATCAGGGCGGGAGCATCGATAAAATCCAGTTGTACTCTTCTTTGATTCCAGTAGAGGGCAGAACACAAACACCTTTTCACAGTTTGGGGTTTAGTGTCTTGCTCGAGGACAATTTGACACATGGACAGAAGAAGTCTGGGACCAAACCATCAACTTTAAAATTAATGGCCCGCAGATTTAATCAAACCTCCACTCGGCCAGAATACCAATAACTGATATTTACCGACAAATATTAGCTGGTAGCAACACCTATGAGCATGTTTACACCGTACTAGTATGCTGGCTATGATTGGGTTTTTAGAGTATCTTCAGTGCATGTAAGGTTGATATTCTGGTTTCAGAAAACCTGGAGAAACCTTTATTCTGGTTTTGAGATATGCTAGCTGGAGTACTCTCATAGAAACTGGGATACCGTGACAGGTAAACACCTTATCCAGGTTTCTGATCATTCTTTGACTATGTGTGCTGGTGAGTTGTCAACTCAAGTTACAAAGTAGTTTGTCAGTAAAACAGAAAAAAAAAGGTTATGGTATAGATGTGATCAAAAGGCTGAAATAAAGAGAACGTTTTGACTTTGGTGATGCAGAGCATAAACTGTATTATTGCTTTTGTTTTCCATTACTAGTGAACAGATGGAGAAGCTAAATCCAGTAGAGTGGTAAATGCAGGAGAGTTCAGGCAGCGAGAAACTAAACTGTGCTCATCCTCAGCTGTTGAGGTCCAGAACTGAGTGGCTGAGATGTTGTGAAATCAAGAAACAGAAGCAGACGATCAGAATCCTGGATACGGTTATGATCGTGTATTACTCTTGTTCCATGTAAATGTCACACCCCGAATAAAACATCAAAACAGGACACTAATGTGCATGCAAATGTACTCAGTACAGATACTGAACCAATATAAACATTGCTTTATAAAGCTGTGATGACAGTGTTTTACTTTGAATGTACTCATCTGATTTGGTGGATTCAAGCTGGGACAGTGTTTCTTTTGGACAGATAACAGAAGGCACAACTGTCTACAGGCAATATCATTATATCATGTAAAGAGCAATCCTTTATATTGCAAGACTGGAGCTACTGTGGAGTTAACTAGTGGGCTGAGTGGGAATTACGAGGGAGTTATGAAACCAAAATTAAATTACTATTATTTTTTCGTGTGACTTTTAGAAATATAAAATGAGCCAGAAAACACAATGTTATCTGCAGGATAATGAGGCTTGACAACTAAAACCAGAGTGAAATCAGGACTGATAATGATGAATGGACCTATGAGGCAAGAAAAGCACTGAAGTCTGCTCATTCACAGGCAGAGTTAAAATCTCATCCCTGCTGCATGTTTCACCTTGATTTTCAGAACTCCTGTTTGAAGCTCACATCACTGATGGACAGAGAAAAAGCTGCAGCTGTCAGAGAAAATCTCCACATCAATGATGAGAAGCCAGCGGATTTTTAAAGCAAAAAAAAAAAACATCCTACCTTGAAAGTCGGGGACAGGTAGTTCTTGAGGAACCAGAACTTGACGGGAGTTTTGGTGTTCTTCAGAACAGACAGCATCATAATCCTGAGAGGGAGGGAGAATAAAAAGACTGATGGCGACAGAGCAGGGAGAACAAAGGCACTAAAACCAATACAGTCTTTGTACAGATGAGAGGAAGGGGTGTTAGTTTTCAAGGATTTCAGTTTATACGTCAGTCCTTCTTTTCTTTGCCTGGTCACATCTCTGGCACCCACCTGAGGAACCTCTCGTACAGATGCCCCGAGGCCACAGAGAAGATGTTGATCACGTCGTCCTTCTCCTGCTTTAGCTCCTCCGTCTTTCCTCCACCTGTGAACCCTCTGAAAGACAAAAGACAAACTGCTTTTATGAAAGTTTACACATTTCAAAGGAAAAATACACACAAAACAGATTAATTTTGTTGTTGCTATTCAGTCATCCAGGTACTTGCAGGACACAGTTAACTAGTTAGTGATAATGTTAACCTTTCTACATACTGTATGTACTGATGATCCAAAACCGTTATTAGGGCTATTATGTTCATTATTGAATAATGAATTACTTTTCTGGTTAATCCTCAAAACCTGAGGAGAAAAGCAGCAAATCCTCACATTTGAGAAGCTAGAACGCTCCGGTTTATAAAAGCAGTAACAAGTCATTTCGAATCAAAGCTGCACCTGGTCAGAGATTTCCAGAAGCCGGCGTCGTTTTCCTCAGTCACGTCACTCAGCAGCTCCTCGTTGAACTTGTCTGGTTTCTTCTGGACCTGATCAACATGCATTTTAAACCCAGTTAGTTGAACAACCTATGTTAAAGATATTACTAATCCATTTGACATTGTAATTAAACATTATCTTATATATTATAAATAAATATATATATATATTATATATTAAATACTATCTAGCTTGGATCTATGGAGGACCAAACTTGTCTTAATTGTAAATAAATGAAAGTATTTAATTATTTTATGTGTTTTTATAGATCTTTAGTCAATTCTGGAAGACCCACAGTTAACAACTATTCTGACTGCTAATGCCTTATTACCTCAATCATTTGAAAAAATAACCACCTCAGCTATTGAAACTAGGCTGAAATTTAAAAAAAGATGTCAGTATTTTTGTGGGAAGTTCTAATTTTTATTACACTGCACAAACGAACTTGAACTCCATATAAAATGAATGAAAAATACATTAACAATTAACTTAAAGGTTGCCTGTGGGGTTTTTGACCACTATTAGCTCAACATTTTTATGTGCGGGTCCCCGTTTTGTTCTTTGGTGTCACACCAATCCACTGATTCAGAGGTGGCGGTAATATGCACCAACAAAAGCTAGTAAATAAGGATGTAAACAATGCAGGTTTCAGACTTTTAAGGAAAATCAGCTTTCCAAATGTTCTATGAGGAAGGAAATGCATTCAACACAATGCGTTTTGGTGAGTAACACTGACTATGTGGATTTAAGTTTTGCATTTATAGATTCCTGCATTTCTTTGTGCCTCATTCTATTAATTTAATTATTTCTCAATTTATTTGGAGCATTATTACCTTATTTATTTTCAATAATTCAGATTTTGTCCTCCATATCCTACAAGTCGTCTTGGGAATGTAGTTTTTTTTTGTCATTCAAAAAATATGTCTGCATGTGGCCACATCCATGATATGTAAATTTCCCAATAAAATGTATCATTTTTGAATTTTACCCATGTAATTTATGTACATACTGTATATGTTCTGCATGACTCAAAAAACTCTGCGCAGACTACAGTTTCTTCCACTCATTAAAATTTATGAGGATGCAGTCAGACTGAGAAGACTGGAAATGTTGCCACTAACTGTCCTGGATTTGGTTTAATTTATTTTGGGACAAAAAGTCATCACTTTATCACAGATAAACTGACCTTGACTTTAATGATCCTGCTCTTGAAGTTGTTCAACACGACTATAATGTCATCAGAGTCTGCTGGAGAGTCTGTGCCATCATGGCTGCAACACAAGAAAGAAAGGATGAGGGAAAGATTAGAACAGAAAATGTGTAACTTGTTTGTAAATCCAAGAGTCAGAGCATTAGCTGAATTTAAAAACTCATAAGAAATTTCAACTCTGTGACACAATATAGCCAACTCTCCATGTTCTTACCTGTAAATCTTGTAGATTTCATCAGAGCGTCCTTTCCTCATCTTCAGGATCCAGGCGCCTGGGTTTGCCTTCAGCTGAAAGTAACCCTACAGGGCGGAACACAAGACATTTACAGTGTTTGTGACGATAATAATAAAGCAGACATTCAAACAAAAACTAAAGAGTAAGCTGTTTATAATCCAGGAAAGCATTAAAAGGTACTAAACTATAACAGTTGGCCAAGGTGTTTCAGTAACTTTCTGCTCAAAGGTGTTGAACAACAAGATGAGAGGCTCATAGTTTGATAACTCACCAGGTTTGCCATGACGATTGTATCCACGATGACCGGCTCGGAGGCGGTTCCCAGGGTGAACTGGAGGCCGCGCGGCGGCTGGCCTGAACTGACGTCAAAACAATGACCTTCCAACAAAAGGTGCTCCAACTCGTACTCTGCTGCTACAATATTCTCCACCTACGGACACAGGAGTCCAGACAAGTAAAGTTTATCCTATGCAGCTGAATATCAGTGTCCAGGGGCTTTACAGACACACATTAGTAATGGTTCCCAAATAAACCCAAGGTCCTCAAGAAGAGAGAGAAAACTCTATAAAATCCTCTGCAAGACATCGCAAGGGAGAGAATTTAAAGAGAGACCAGCCCTCCCTGGACGAGTGGGGGTGCAACAAGATGTGAAACAGGCAATTACAAAAAATGAAAAGAAAAATGAACAAATAATAGAAATAGTCTAACAACAGGATTATAATTATTGCTTTTTTTATTGTTTCACCTAATAAAAAAAGCAAGGCCCTCCCCGGGGTTATTAATGTTTTCTTTAAAGCCTTGAATAAAAATAAAACAGCAACGCCCTCCCCTCAACATGTCAAATGGAGTTCAATTGGTACAACTTGTTTAATAATGTACCCCAATTTAAACCTTAAAATCTTAATGCACACATTGATTAAACCCTGATACAGAGACTGTTGTCCTCTGCATATGGCAAAGTGTACCTTTATGAATCATGTGAGAGATGTCTTTTTGATGTAACTATTTACTGTATTGCAAAGGAAAGCTGAAATAAAATATACATTTGGGACGAGAGGAAAATAAACCACCCCCCCTGCTCTCCGAAAGAAGTCAGACTACCCTAACTTCAGCCACAAGAAAAATTACAATACCCTCCCCCTTTTAAATTATTTCTTACCATCCCTTCAACAAATGAATGAAAAATAAATCAAGTGAAATGACTGAAATCTACAGATAGAATATCAGTTTGGTTTGAGTCTAAGGGGACAAGGTACGTGGAAGCACTGACTGATGATACACATTAAAACACAAACCATTGGAGCAGTATTAAAACATTCATTCACAGAACAGGATAGAGTGGGTTGATAACTTCAGACTTTAGAGACTTCAGACTTTACTGCTGGAAAGAAATAAATATTTCACCACTACTGATCCAGATCGAAGTCAGACAGACGTATTGCTGTACCTCCTCCAAGTAGATGTTGTCCAGGTCGTACCGGGTGTGCACAGACTCGACCATCCAGCTCTCTGGAGTGTTGAGGTTCAGGGTGAAGAGGGGAGACTGAGGCATGTCCAGGAACTTGGCCATGGGGCCTGGAGAGAAACTACCGTCCGCCTGAAACACCACCTCTGGCTCCAACACATGACGGTAAAAGCTGGAAGCAGCAAACACAAAGATCATCATTGTTAAGTTTTTACAGATTTCTACAGAAAAATATCAGATTTCTTTAAAGGCTTAAAATGTTAAGTATCAAAGTTAAAGGTTCCCTGTGGAGTTTTCTCATAAATAAAAGTCATGTTTACATTCATTATTACTCAACAAAACACATTGTGTGCATCCTCGAGCTCTAACAAATGTGTCAAGTGCATTTACTTCCTCATAAAACATTTACAACTTTGTTTTTTTAAGTGTTTTGAATTCAGCATTGTTTACATCCAAGTTTATTAGCTTGTAGTCACCTTCTTTCCTGCCTTTGTTGGCGCACTGCAGCATGTGTTGGCGTGTTACCGACACCTTTAGATTAGTGGAACAGTGTGAAACTGTTGGCAGGATTGTGCACCGCATCACTTGCGTGCATGTGAGTCCACGAAATGAACAAAACAGGGACCCACTCATAGAAAAACAGCTCCATAGCTAAAACTCCACAGGGAACCTTTACGAATTGACCTTGGAGATAAAAGTTTGACCAAACAATCCCATCCCCAGTTAAAAGCTCCATTAAAAAAAGGTGGTAGGAGAAGTGCTACAGATGAAATCTTAACACCTACTGAGTTTGCATGTCTACAGATCCATCTCCGTGACAACTGAGCAAAATCACAAAACTTTTGTGAAACTGGTTTCAAATGTGCCCACACATCCAAACATTGTGTTTCCTGCTGCACCTCGACTGAATCTAAACAAACTCTTCTGATGTCTCAGAAAATACTTCAGGTAATACAGAGTGATGAGAGATAATTCCAAAATGAGCTTCTAAGTCCCTATAAGTCATTAAAAAACAATAAATGTTTAAACTAGAGAGTGTACACTGTCTATAATATTTTTAAAATCTAAATTTTACCTGGACATACAGTGACGCTTAAAGATCTGTAGTTTGGTTGGACCAGATTGCAACTGAAGTCTTAACACTGGCAAAAATCAAAGTACTTTGACAACAGAGCTACACAGCATTATGATATTATAGGATTATGTGTCGTACAATGGGAGGGTGAATGGGAAACTTCTATCCAGAGACAGCAGAAAGACCAGGGTGTTATATTTATATAAGTAGGATGTAAGGTGCGTTTCTGTACTCACCTCTTGAGAGGCATTTCTGACAGTTTGGATTGACAGTTCATGAAAACGCGCAAGTTGACGTTTACCAGCTGCTTCAGGACCTGCAGGTGGAAAAGGGGGAGAGACAGGGGAGAGAGGGAGAGAGACGACACAAAAGACAGGTTAGAAATAAGCTGTGGACAAGTGAGGTCAAGTCCAACGAGGGGCCGCATTCAACCCACCAATAGGAGAGGAGCAAGTTTCTGTGCATCCCTGGTTACAGGATCCACCACGGCAACAACATCAAAGTACACGTTTCCCTCCTTAGGGCGGATCTTCACAGCACTGCCAAAAAATCAGCAAATCGATAGTCAAGTAAAGTAAACAAACACATAAGAGTTTCCTCTGGCTGCAGAGGATGCACTGATTTCAACAATTCATTTTGTATTTACAAAAAAATTTGAAGGTACAAATGGCAGAATTTAAAAGCTTTTGATACAGAATGTGCCAACGATGGTCCAATATTTTTAAAGAACCCAAAAATTCTAAAAACAATACAGCTGCAAATATTGCAAAAATCATGTGACCCTGGAGGAAAACTACACAGGGTCTCCCCCAGGGAATAAATGAGGCTTGTTTGTCTAAATTATGAACAAATATAACAGCTTTACCTATAGCGGTCATCTGCAAAGTCATATTCCACCCGGGCCTCTCCTTTGGGCTGAGAGGAGAGCAGAGCGTCCACCTTCATCACAAGGTCGCTGGCCCTGAGAGAAACCTGCATTTAATTTTACAAAACTCAACACGAACTAAAAACGCTCCTCAAGATTTAACCTTGTGAGAATCTACAGATGCAATGATGGAAAATAAAATACCTGTCCTCCTCAGTTCCAAACTGTTGGACTTTGCTTTTGATTCGCTCTCCAGACGTTTTCAGGATGATGCTCTCCAAAAGCAGGAAGTCATCCTGGTTGAACACCTCCTCCTCCTCCAGTGGACCTATGATCTGTAAATAGGAAACAGAAGTATTGATTGAATTGCTGCAGTAAGTGTGGTAAAATGGTACATTTGTTCACAAAGTACCCGTATATTCAGTTCTTTAAACAATAAGAAACGAGATTGTGACTCACTCTTCCGTTGCTAATAACTGCTTTCTGCCCCTTCTTCAGTTTGAGCACATCTCTGCAGTAGGCAGCGTGGGAGCGCAGGAAGTCAAATTTGGGACCCTCATACGCATCCTTGAACAATGACACATCCATACCCTGAAGAAAAAATAGAGAAGTTGTAGGCAGTTGATAAAAGAGAAAATTAAGAGGAAAAATGAGGCCTGACGAGGGCAAAATGTTTCAACAATAACAACAGAAGGAAACATGATAATTTTAAATCATGATCCTGTTTAGACATGTGAAGCCGCCCCCCTCTCACCCCAACAGCGAACTCTCCGATGTCGACTCCTTTCTCCAGGGCCGCGGCGGTCTCTTCTTTAGCCATCTTGGTGATGAAGTTCTTGGCGTTGTTGGCAGACTGTGTCTGCATGGCGGCCCAGATTGCTCTGGCCACGCGACTTGTGTCAGCGGACGAAGCTGCTGATGGGTTGTTGATCATCCCCAGTCGGACATTGTTGCTGGTTTTCTGTCGTGGAGCAGGTGAGTGTTAGTGAGGGATTTGTCATTGCTTTGAGGGCAGAATAACAAAACAGTATTCTACAGTCTGCATGCAAAGTCACAGATAATAATAAAATGAATGATTCATGCCACGACCTCTGTTCCATTGCTTTGTGTTACACTAAACTCTTCACATTCGTAAAACAAAAACTTAAAGGAACAGTTCAACACTTTGGGAAATGTTGCAGAGAGTTAGATGAGAAGTTGATACTACTCTCATATCTCTAAGGTACATATGAAGATACATCCGGCAGCTGGTTAACTTAGCTCAGCACAAAGACTGGAAACAGCTAGTCTGGCTCACTAATTAACATGTTATATTTTGTTTGTTTAATCTGTACAAAAACCAACACATTGTGGTTTTACAGATTAAACAAACAAGACATCACATGTTAATTTGTGAGCTTTAGAGGCGCTGGTAGGCGGATTTTGTTACCTTTGGACAGAACCAGGCTAGCTGTTTCCCCCTGTTTCCAGTCTTTATGCTAAGTTTAGCTAACTGTCTCCTGGCTACATATTTACCATACAAACATGAAAGTGGAATCAATTTTCTCACATACAGACAGGTGACAAATTAAAGGAAAAACCTGAATCCTTGACCCCTACAGTGAGGGGATCTGGTGGCTCTGCTATGCTGTGGGGGGTATTTTGCTGGCATGACTTGGGTCCACTTGTCCCCTTAGCGGGAAGGGTCA
Organism: Oplegnathus fasciatus; assembly: GCA_003416845.1. NCBI lineage: Eukaryota > Metazoa > Chordata > Actinopteri > Centrarchiformes > Oplegnathidae > Oplegnathus > Oplegnathus fasciatus. Next base: position 15,426 of record NTHP01000063.1, read on the forward strand.
CTGCAGATCAATACAACGTTGTTCTGAGTGATCACCTTTATCCTATGATGAAACATTTCTATTCTGATGGGAGTGGTCTCTTCCAGGATGACAGTGCCCCCATCTATAGGGCACGAGGGGTCACTGAATGGTTTGATGAGTATGAAAATGATGTGAATCATATGCTGTGGCCTTCGCAATCACCAGATCTCAACCCAATTGAACACCTATGGGAGGTTTTGGACCGACGTGTTAGACAGCGCTCTCCACCACCATATCAAAACACCAAATAAGGGAATATCTTTTAGAAGAATGGTGTTCATCCCGCCAGTAGAGTTCCAGAGACTTGTAGAATCAATGCCATGGTGCATTGAAGCTGTTCTGACAGCTTGGTTTTTCCTTTAATTTGTCACCTGTCTGTATGTCTGTGTGTATGTGTCTTACATTTTAGAGAATTTAGGGGATGCTTCTAGGAAGTGAAGGAGACACAAAAGGCCACTACATATAGGCACATTATTGTCTTTTTATACTCTCCACCCCTCATGATTAAGGTGTCCTGTTTTCAGTTTAGTATATGGGTCATTGTGCTCAGCTTGTGCTGTGCTATATAGACACAAACTCTTTTAGTTACCATACTGTAGGATATAAATAGAAAACAAAGTTTCTTGGGGCATACTGTACTGCTTATATTTAATGAATAACGAGGCTATACTATGGCTAAAAACAACACCTTGCTTGAACAGTTTGTAAGCCTGCGCAGCTACAGCCTAGCTGTCATGATAGATCTGTGCCAGGTGTTGAAACAGGTCAACCAGGACAGCTGGCCTTAGGCACAGGACAAAATATAAACTAGTAGACAAGTACAGTCCATTACATCAAACTTAGCTTTTACCTCCCCAAATACTCTGATCTGGTAGCTAGAAGATACTACGGCCATCACTCTCAATAAAAATGGCGTTCTTTTACATCCCCTCTTGCTCAGTCACCAAGACTTGGTGCCTGCAGGAGTAATGAATGAATGCAGATGTCTGAGGAGATGACTGCTGTGAGGCGATTAGGAGAAATAGTGCTATTTGTCATGAGGAGAGCACCGCAGAATGAGACCACAACAACGCAAGCTGAGGGAGGATTTATAAAGCCTCTGGCAAAGTTTAATTTAAAATACGTATCCCAGGACCTGGAACAAAACTTGAAGTCATGGGTCCAAGTCATTACTTGTGATGGTGACTGTGCAATTAATTGATCAATCTTTTCACTAGGGACAGGTGAACCTTTTGTCCTTATACAGGACCTTTTCACTTTTATAGTAAGATCAATAGAAAAGTTCTTTGTCAGACCCTGTAAAAGCTAAAGTATCAATACACAATGCTTTCATACTGTCCCAGTAGTCACAGTTCAGGGAAATCCATCCAGTAGATGACCCATCAAACTTTGTTGCACATATATATAGACATCCCATTTTTTATGCACCCCGGGAAGAATTGTTACAACAGTCCTTCTGTTTAAATGCTGGGTCGACACAGAATGGAATTGTGGCAAGTTGATTATGACAAGACAAGTGCTTCCAATCAAAGGGCTGCTGCTTCAGTCCTCTTTTCCTGACACTGACATTGCCCAAAAGGGCTTGTGCCTGTCAAAAGTGCTGACTGCTCACATGCTCTCATCCTTTCAATTGTAGCCATGTTGCAGTGTGTGGACACAAAACTCCATTAAAAACAGACAGCATCAAGTACTGTCAAGTGACGCAGAGGGTTGCCAATAGTGAGGCCTAGGGGAACACTAAGTATGTCAGAAGTCAATAGAGTCAACAGAGGGAGGGGAGAGTACAGAGAGAGAGAGAGAGACAGGCAGGGTGGTAGGATGTCACATGAGAGATGAGAAAAAGAAAAAAGAGAGAAAAGAGGAGATTTGTAAATTGTACACGGAGGTGAGGTTGTTATCCAGGCTCACCGAGGTGTGAAAGGAATAGAGAAACAGCTGTAGCACCATAATAAGAACACATACAGTACTTATATTCTGTCAAGGTTCATTACAACCTTAAACAGATTACAAATGAAACAACTGCACACACAAACGGACAGTAGCACACGTCTTCTTATTTGTGCAGCATGCATTTATCCCTGGGCTGTGTCCATTGTGTGTGATTTTGTGTGTGCATTTCAGCTTTTCAAGTATATTATTGTTACTGCTTTTACTGCGCACATTAAAAGTGTAATTTCAGAAATGTGTGTGGTGTTATGTGTAGCACTGCAGTATTGTGAGAGCACAGATGTGAGCACAGTAGTTCATTATACAGCACTGAAACAGCTTTGATTGTGCCCTTTACTGGTCTCACAAACAGCTCAGTGAAATTGCCTTCACATGCACACACACTGGCTTGCATAAGACTGCTGACCATTGTTTATCTTAGCATTGCCCCTTAGCTGTTCACACACTGTACTAAATAAGAGTTATATTTAGGGTGTGAGTTAGATTTGTTGTGCTGAATGGTGTGGACATGGTTTACAGAGCTTTCTCTCTGCTCTGTATGATGAGTTGTTCATTCAGAGAGCTCTTAATCTGTAGGATATATTTAGACGAGGATATGTTTGTTTCACTCAGTCATCCCTAAGGTTTTGTTGTGTTATGCTCAATTATGTATTATTTATATGCATCACATTGAGGTCAAGTGTTACATTGAGGTTATTCGTTTTGAGTAAAAGTGTGGAAATATTGGTCAGTAATATGCTGAAACATTAAAAATAAAAATACTCATTGTGCTTCATTCATTGCATAGTTCATCTGACAGTTATTGTTGACCTGTCTCCAGTGCTCACATTTGTGTTTGAGCAGGAGACGTTTGTGTTAGAAGTGATCGTGGCAGGTGCTGGAGTGATTAGTTGATTAACTGATTAGTCGATTAACAGAAAATGAATCAACAAAAATCTATCGATCAATCTTGTAAATCAAGCAAAAATGCCAAACATTCTCTAATTCTGGTTTCTTAAATGTGAAGATTTGCTGCTATTCTCTGTTTTATATCTTTTGTAAATTGTATGTTTTGGACTATGGGACTGTTGGTCAGACAAAACAAACTATTTGTGCCTTTGTCCTTTGCATTTGTCACTGTTTTTGGGCATGTTATAGACTAAATAATTCATTTAAAAAACCGACAGATTAATGACATTATGATAGTAATTATTAGTCACAGCCCTTATCATGGCCTTAACCTATAAAAAGGATATGAAGCTGGTATAGTGACTTCATATTGCTGCTTAGGTTAAACAAATTGCAGGAAGAAACATATAATAACTTTAGTGGCAGGATGATATTGTTTTATCTGAAGGCGCCACTCTGCAGTTACATTTAAGCACGGTGCCAGAGTTGTACCATGAGATTGGTTTTTGTTTCCTACCCTCCCCATTTGTTATGACTTATTCATACCCTTTTTTGCTGTGCTTAGGGGTTATATCCAGGTCGAGGGGTTGCGGTAGGAGCAAAGTGTTATTTTTACTGTAAGCCACACTGTAACAACAATATGAGAAACCCGATGAAAGTTGAGCTCACCACAGTCCCCAGGCCCCCTGCCAGCTCCGGCTGAAGGTCACAGAATTGGAGTAGAGTAGAGGCTGCTAGAAGTGGCTTTGTATCTGGGGGAGTGATAGAAAGACTGACGATAGGAAAATGAATAAATGAAAAGGATATACTGTACAGTTGAAGAGAAAGAGAGATAAAGAAATGGAGTGAGAGGCAGAACAAGAGAGAGATAGAGCTCTAAGTTGTTTATCTTATCCCTCTCTTGCACCAGGGCAACGTGCGCTTGCTGATATTCTAGTCGGGGTTGTCACACAGGGGACAAACAACCTGCTTGTAACAGCCCATCATATAGACTAGGCTCAAATCTCATATTGCCCACAACACGAGGAGGATCTACTGTGGCCTGTGCCCTGGTTTCCTGGGTTCTGTTAAGTTTTACCCAAAAACCTGATAAAGTGGCACATCCCTCTCTCCAAGGGAGCACTATTCTTAGAGCCCTGCAAAGGGTGTCAGTCATGCTGCTGCACAGTGAAACACAGGTCAGAACACAGGCACACATACACATACACACACACAAGCTGGCATGCACACATATGAAAACGCAGAGTTACAATTGTATGCCTGCAAAGACACATGCATAGTCTCACACTGGGATAGACATACACACACGCCCACATACAGTAAGACTGATGCCCACACCCTCCAACTCTAGCACGGCAATGACTAAACCAATCCGCTCCCACACTTCCTCTGCTACTGCGCTGTTCCCAAAAGCTCCCCGCATTCAGCCAGTCCAAGTCGGGCCAAACTGAGCCAAACCAGGCTGAGCAGTGTGACAAATGCCTCCCAGTTGTCTCTTTTCACTCAAGCCCATACCAAGGTTCACATACTGGGCTCCGACCCAGAACTAAAGTATGAAAGAGCCATCTGAAATCCATCACAGTCACATGCACTGTAAATCTTTGTATATAGCAGACACTAAATTCTAAAAGAGCTTACATTTATACAGCTGCGATTACAAATAAATAATGAGAATCCATTTGTTGCGTCTGTACTAAGAAATATTGCTGACTGGTCAAGTGCTGGGTGCACATTTTTGGTATAAAATGCATTTCATAGTGACTACTGCTCTGAATCTTTGGATCTTACAGCTGTTATCCCCGCTGGCAGCTGGAATGTGTGTTATCAGGTTCGTGCTGAGGCGGTCAACACAACAGCCAGGGGAATTGTACTGTAGTATTTCTGCAGTATTATGTAGCAGGCCTGGTCTCTTCTGCTGTACTACACATACAGCCTAGCTTGTAATTGCTCTGAGTTTGAGGTTACGAGGTTATGAGCCAGAGGATTGGCATCATGCGGCGTGCCAGGCTGTGCAGATGCACCATGTACAGTCTAGCCTGTGGTCTAAAGGACTGGAAGCAAAGGGATTGGCACAGTGCGCTGAGGCCGTCTGTTCCGATGTGCTGTGGAAAGATGACACGAATATGCAGTTGTGTTCATTTTGGGTTTATGAGTTGGGGTTATGGTGCTTGTAGGTGAAGAAATTGGTTGCGTTCATTCCTGCACATGTTACGATTTTGGTCAGGCGTTTATATCCATTCTGATCTAAACTTAGTGCATTCACTCCCAATTACAGCTCATTAAAGACCTCTAGAAACAAGTCTGTAACCCAGTTTGGATCCTAAAGCATGTAGGATGTTTTCAGTCTGTGGTGTGAAGAATTGGTACAAGGCACGAACACAATCTGTTCTGTAGTAGCGTATTCAGATCAGCATGTGAGTGTTTCCAGCCTGGAGTTAGGAGGGCAAAAGGAAATGGATTGGCACACTTTCTGTGTGTTGTCCTCTCGTACTGCCTCTGCTACACAGCAATGTGAGTTTAAGGATTTAAGGCACAATCTTTGTGGAGAGACAAGAAGAAGGGTTGAGCAGAGTGAATCTGTGTCACTGCCTCTTGCTCTCTGTCTGTTTGCTTTCTAAATTCATGCAGAGCAACAGGAGTGAAAATGCATTGTACTCACTGCTCCTAGCTGCATGGGAAATATTTTCACAGTGACTTTGGAATCAAGCTTTGCAAAAACATAGACTGAGAAATTATTTTAAAACCAAGCATGAAACTGTTTGGTCCCATGTACAGGCTCAGTCGTTCTGTGTCTTCAAGTCAAATGTAAGCTACAATTTTGTGTCCTCACCTCTGTATTCTGTGGTTGTGTGTTTTACTAGAATATCACTGCTAAACCAAAAGGGTTGGCCGACTTTTGAGCTGCATAAAGGCACACAATTAGACAAGTTGCTACCATCACTGAGCAGACAAAGTTTGCATTAGTACAGAATTGGGCAAACTGTAACTGTAATTTGCATGCAAGCATGTGATTGGACAAACCCTGACCCTGTACATCTAATGCCCATGAGTGAATTGTGAATGATGTAGCCAATGGTAGCAGTTTTGCACAGTTGTGGGAAAAAACTAGTGTCCATTTGTCACTTTTGCCTGTTTTTCTTGGCAAGACAAGCAGAGAAAAATACATTTACTTTATGGCTTTTTCTTGCAGCATTCCACTGTTGTGGACACTGAACTGTTATTGCATGTTTATTTAATGGAAAAGAGCTACAATAAGAGGAAAATCACCAACTCCCTAAATATGCAGTGGCAATGCAAATTACCAATATGACAAATAGTTCCACTCTAGGTGCATAGCTGACAAGCTAGAGCATTATTGTATAAAATGCATTATGTGATGTCAAGCCAGCCCAAGCACAAAAATACTCCACATGACGTATTATCATTGTCTGATGAATGTATGAACAAGATGTCTCCATTACTAAATCTACAGAGAGAAAGAGAGCATGTGAATGCCCATGTTTGTGTGTGGGTTTCTGCCTGTGTGCATATGTGTCATGAGTGACAGACTGGCATCCACCACTCCTGCCTTGCTTATGTCTAAATGATCCACTACCTGTCATGTGTGCGGTTGATCCCCCCATCTCACAGTCATCACCTTGTATTTCCTGTTACCATGTGCAAGGGCAGATGTGTCACAGTGAGCACAAAAAAATGACGTTCTACCTTTCCTATTCATTTTCCTGCTTTGAATTCTAGATTAAAAATACAATAATTACAAAAAAGCTCACTGTAAAAACCTTATTTCTGGGACGAACACTATGCATTTCGCCTCATTTTACAGAGCACTGAGTGCAGGCTGCCAGTAAAATGAATTGCTTTCATTATGAGAGTGTTATGAACAAGCAGTCTGTGATTGAAAAGCTTTATTTCATGCTCGGCAGACTTGTAAATGAGGGGTTGTGTGTAGTGAAGAGAGGAGATTGTCGTGTGTGCTTGTGTGTTGTGTGTTAGTGTGTGTAGCGAGAGGTGATGATGGGATTTCATGAATCACAGTGTGTAGGGTAATACTTTATTTCTATGGGATATTGTATGGGTTATTGCTGCATATAAACATGGAGAAAATTTGAAAAGGCTGTGTGGTTGTATGCGTACTTGCGGATTTGTGCCTATTTTACTGCGTTGACATCACAAGTAATGGGCCAGCATACCGCAGAAGCAACTTACTCTTAAAACAGCAGCTGTTTATATTTTGCTGCTCTCTATTTTTTTTAGGATCATACAACACTTTATGTGGAATTTTCCAACCTGATGTTCAAAATCCAGTGTTCGGGCATTATGATATACAACCTGTATGGCAGCCTCATCCGTTTCTAGCTTAAAGCAGCATCCCACATAAACTCCAAGTGCATGTATGTCCAGCTTTCTACCAGACTTGGTCTGATGTGGTATTCAAAAAGGTGACAAACTGTTTCAGCAGGACTGTAGCACTGTAACAGAGGTCAATGTTGCCTATGTGCCAGCGCCAGTATTTTACATAAACCACCACACACACACACTTATGCTAACACACAAAGTGAAGGAGGAGTATTCTTTCTTTCTGTTTGGGCCCTGTAGTGCTGATGTTCAATGCACACATACACACACTGAAACACTCTTTTGAAGACACAGGATGAAGTCTACATCTCTGTTTTCAACATCTTTCCAATG
>NTHP01000063.1:24677-65272 GCA_003416845.1 Oplegnathus fasciatus
ATCTATCTATCTATCTATCTATCTATCTATCTATCTACCTATCTATCTATCTATCTATCTATCTATCTATCTACCTATCTATCTATCCATCCATTTATGTGGCTTTCTGCTTCTGTCATTCCCTCTCTGTCTTTACTCTGCATTCTATCCCATCTCTTTTTTTCCTTCATGTCCTCAGGTTGTATCTCATTTGCAACCTGGAGGAAGCAGTCACAGGTTTAATGATTCTCGTGTTGAAAAATGTCTTCAATTTACGTTTTCCTCCATGCTTGTGTCAAGCTGTGGACTGAAAAATATTCAAATTTTGAGAGCAAATACTCAACTTTGAGTAATCACCGGCTCCTGCTAGAGATTATGGCTTTACTGTAGTTTAAAATGAATTTAGAATCATGACTGACTTTTATTTGAGAGTGTTTGGTTTGTGTGTGTGTGTGTGTGTGTATGTATGTGTGTGTTAAGTGCATGATTCAGCACTCAGCAGTCTAGCCACTATCTAATTAGCTCATTTCCATTCGTAGTCAGTGTGATTAAATGTTTATATTATAACTGTCAAAGCAGCACAGTGTTTATGTAAAGTTTTTAGCTTTTCCTCTACAGTACTTGTCTCCCTTTTTGACCCCTAAGCTCTGTTTACCAAAACAGAGCTTGAATTTTTTTTGCCCAGAATGCATTTTCATCCTATTTTGTCTTTTTTTTACAGACACATCAGCAGGGATACTAGTACTGTGTCTAACTATAGGTCGTGAGTTAGGACTGTGATGTATTAAAGTTTGAATCTGCTACAGCACATCTGCTCTGTAAATCACCTGTCCTGTGTAAATAACATACCAAAAGGGAGAAATTTAATTAATTAATTCGACAGAATACCGTTCTGGTATTAACATAGAGGGAGACCTTATTTCGAAATGGCCAATCAAGTCTTGCTTAAAGCAGTAACATCAGCATTCTTTATCTACTTACAAACATGAAGACACGTCAGTTTGCAGGCTAGCTAGCTAATTAGCTAATTAGCTGCTCAGCTACAGCACATTAAACAGCATGTAAACCTGCAAATGTGACTTCAGTCAAGTTAGATGCTGGTGGGGTCCTTATTCTTCGCAACATAGTACAGTGTGTCTCAAGGTAAAATAAGTTGATGCAGCTTTTTGAGCTTTTTAAGTGACATAAGTGCTATTTTTTGTACTCAAGTCTGTGCCGCCACTCAGAAGAAACAGTAGTTTCAAGCACAGTCAAGTTCTGGCTCAGTTGGTATCAGTGATTTACTTTATGATAGAATGTAAGAGAATTAAACATATAATCCAATAAGATCAAATCTATAATTTATGTTTATGATTTGCTGTTAGCATGCAACTTCAAATACATGTTCCTAGTATAGAGATGACTCACAGCTAGAATGAGGAATATGATGACGACATCACTAGCTAACTGTAGCTTTCAGCTATAGATTATTGTGCTTCCCAGTGGATACATTTGTTCATTGTTGCAGTGAATTTGTAATGTTAACCAGATGAGAATGCACTGAATAAAAGCCCTTTAATAGTTCTCATCAGATGCGTTATACTGTAGAAATTAAGAAAATATGCTTTGAAATTTGACTATATCACACATCCTTGCATTATTTTGTTCAGTGGACCATCTAAATCAGTTGTCTTCATGACTGACTGCTCTGACACCAAAGAGATAAACGTCAGTTGGTGTGAGTGCGTGTCTTTCTCTGTGTGTGTGCGTGTGTACATGTGTGTGTGTTGAATTGCTCCATCTTGCTCCCTGGTATTAACCAGTGTGCCATCTGTTGAGGAGGCGAGGCAAAAGAGTTGACATTTGAAGAACATACCGTAACAGAGCAGGCGAGACCATGGTAGAAAATCCAGTATACCAGTATACCAGGCATACATCCATGCTCACTGTATAACAATGTTGCCTTTTATACAGTATGTTAAAGAAAGTGCAACCTAAATATATCACATGCTGCTGGCCACATTGGTGTGAAAATAAAAACAAAGATTAACATTGGTGTAACTGTTGTCACTCTGCTGATCTGTCTTTGTCGGTTTTTGGATTTTTGTTTCGAGCCTACTGCCTTGCTGACCTCTGTTTTTTTCTGTGTTTCAGGGTTTCATCGTAATGAGGATATGAAGGCCATTGATGTGCTTCCCATCCTCAAGGAGAAGGTCGCCTTTCTCTCAGGTCAGAGTCATCATTGATATGATATGATGATATGTAAATTTGTTTCAGCATAAATGACATCTTTAGTTGTTGAATTAAGTTTTCCAAAGAGTTCTAAAGTCATACTTTTGATCAGAATAATAACAAAATCAGCACAGTTACAAGACTTGAAAGTGCTTGAAAGACATAATAGTTTCTCATGGGAACACATGCTGTCCCTTAAATGTCACAACATGGCAGCTTGGGTATCACTTCGTTGAAAATTCAAGCTTCTCTTTCCATAATTTGTACTTGTTAGGTTATTTAAGCACACTCACTTATTTCTCTGAACTGTTTCTGACTCGTCACGGTGCTGACCTGACCTTTATCCCATTAGTGTTAACTGTGAGGGCAATGCCATAATTGTAAGTGAGTTTGAGAGTGTTTTTCATTAATAGTCAGTGTCGTTTGTTACTGCAGTCTGACTGAAAGGCTAATACCAGTCTTGTCATCGTGAGACTAATTTGACCCCCGACTCTTCAATTTGACTCAGTATAGTCATGACTAACTGCAGAAATATTCACAGATGGTACCCATACAAATTAGCTGCTGTCATCTCTGAGAACTACTGCACTCTTTTTGGGGGTAGTATTCTGTGGGTTATGTAGTCCTACGTGAACTGGGTAGCATCAGACTAAGCAGTTGAAGGTAAAATAACTATCTTGTAAAATTTCAGTCTGTTGAATTAGCTTTGCTACAGCCATGCTACAGTATATAAGCATTATCTACATGGGCAGTAGCTGTTATTTAATGAGTTTTTTGTCATCTTATTTCCACCCAAAGGTGGCAGAGACAGACGTGGAGGTCCCGTTCTCACCTTTCCAGCACGGAGCAACCATGACAGAATACGACCCGAAGACCTGCGTAGGCTCATAGCCTACCTGGCTACTATTCCCAGGTAGGAAATGTACTTACAAACACACATGCACAGGGTTTCAGTGGAGGATGCATAGTTTTTCAAACTGTGAACATGCACACACACACACACATATATGCACATACACTGACTTATAGACTCTATACTTGATCCTGGATTAGTTTGAAACAGACTCCTCCTCTCTGCCTTTCATGCAGTCACACTCACACACATCTCATCACTTTCTTTGTGTCAGACTCTCCCACCTTGCTTGGATTTAAAAAGCTGAAGCATAACCTGAGGCTACAAAGAGCTGGGATGGTTTTATTTTGGATTCTCTGTGAAGATTCAACCCCCCTTCCTCTTTTTCCCCCCTCTCATTTCCTCCTGACTCTCTAGAAAAAGCTATTACTCCTTTATGTAGGTTACCAGTATTTAGTAGCCCTCCCCTCTCTCACTCCGCTATTGACAATGTCTAGTTAGAATGGGTCTGTTCTTATTAAACAAAGTGTCATGTAGATTGCCAGTTTTGTCTTTCAGTCTTAAAAATCGGTTAGCTTTTCTTTCCTGTTTCCCTGTTTGCCGTGTTATTGTATGGACTAGAGTCTAAAAACTGCTGCAGGAAGCATGTAGCCACAGGATGTTCTTGCAGTTTTCTACTCCATTGCACTCTGTAGTTCTGTGCAGGCTCATATTCAAGTCTAGAAGCACCTTTCCTTCACATTTAACACTTAGCTCCAGGCTGTTCTGTTTGGAGTCAGTTGTGATTAGCTTGGAGGGAAGCTTGCACTCCTCTGTTCTGCTGCTTCTGATCTCCCCTGTGCTGCGCTTTCTAGTGCTTGTGCTTTAAGTCTTTTTCACAGTAGAGTTTGGAGATTTGTCTTGAGGCGAAAGGTGGTCCAGATCAGTTACCGCAAGAACTGGGTCCAGGTTTTATAAGGGCTCCTTGAGGGCATTCTGGGATGTCCGAGGCAAAATAAAAAAATACTCAGTGTCTGTGTAAATATCAGTCAGCAGTAGTCAGTATGATGCACATGTTCGTAAAGTGTAGATAGTTAGCAATTCTGTATTAAAGTCCAAGCGCAAACTATTAATCAGCTGATGACCCCCGGAACAAAATCTTTTCACATCTTTTCAGAGGTGAAAAAGGGGGTCAGATCAAGTCTAAATGATGTAACTGAAGGGTTGCGAGGACTGTGATGTTTTTCTGTTCATTCTTGTGCTTTTGTCCTCTACTTTTATGTTAAATTAGTTGGTGTTCAGTCTGGAGTTCAGACTATAGCTATAGAACTCTATGTTAGACATGTATCCTTTATCTTGAGATCACCTGCATTTTGTTAAATGCTTCCAGGCCTCCAAAAGGCTCAACTCTTTAGGAACTGTGTCAAGAGGTAAGACTAGAGGGGATAACAGATCAGTCAGAGGTGGTCAGCCATCCAGTTTGAGGCTCAGAAGGAACCAAGTGTCACTAACTCAGAAGGAGGTCAGCTTCTTCTCCTCAGCTTGATTTCTCTTTCTCCTGTCTAAATATTTCTTCTGTCTTTGTTACATCTGCCTCTCTCTCTCCCTCTCTCTCTCCCTCTCTCTCTCTCTCTCTCTCTCTCTCTCTCTCCCCTCTCCCTCCTCTACACTCTGTTTTTCTCTACCCATTTGGCCACCGATCTGTTTTCAGAGAGTGAGGTCAGAGTGAGTTAGAGCAGGAGGGCCTGCGTCTGTTTCTGTCTCCTAGCTAGACACATTCAGATTAAAGCCTTTAACACTGAGAAACAACCTTTTATGGACTTATACAGCAGCAGGACTCCTGGTAAGCAGCAGTGGAAATTTCAACGCTTGAATGTTTTAACAATTTTTTTCCTCCCCAGATGCTCTGGAGATTTGCATGGGATCTTTTGACTTTAAATCTTTTTGGCATCTTTGAAGTTATAACAGACCCTTTACCAAATAGATTTTTTACAATTAGTCTTTTGTTTTGTTTTGTTTTTGGCTTTATAGTGTCTCTATTTCTGTTACATGGGCAGTGACAGTGATGTGACTCAATAGTTTCTTTTAGCTCATTCAGGTTTGTTCAGTCTCAAATCAGTTACATCTAATTGATTTTGTCCTTTTGTTGTCACTTGTTTATACTCTCCCCTAAGCTGCTCTAATGGTTTCATGTTAGTTATAATTTAAAAGTAGTATATCTTCTCACATTTTAATTTAGTCTTTATCATAGAATCTGACCCCTTTATTCATGTTTTCTGCAGTGAGGAGGTGGCCAGACATGGCTTCACAGTCATTGTGGACATGCGTGGTTCTAAGTGGGACAGCATCAAACCTCTGCTGAAGATCCTTCAGGAGTCTTTCCCTTCTTGTATCCACGTCGCCCTCATTATCAAGCCAGACAACTTCTGGCAGAAGCAGAGGACCAACTTCGGCAGCTCCAAGTTTGAATTTGAGGTGAGTGACACTCTACATACATTAACTACTTCTAACACACAAAACTAATCCTTTTAACATTTTAGCCTTGGTTTTGTTGTTGTGGATGTTGTACATGAACCATTAGTATTATAGTCTCTTTTGAGTATGCAGGTTTATGATTGTTTTATTGTTTTCTACAAGAGATTGAGATATTGGTAGTGCTCATTACATCAATATATTTTAAGATTAAAATTTTATTGTAAGCTTTTAGAGTTCTTGTTAGTTTAGCATAGCCATTGGTCTTAATTTATCAGCTCTAATTGGACTGCTGCTCGGTGACAGTGGCACTGCTCTGTCCCGTGTGGGCATGTGGTGCTGGTATATTTAGTCCTGACCCAGTTACTATGGAAACAGGGTATATAGGACATGGCGAAGCGTTTCATCCCTACAGTAGTGAGTTGGGTTTGGACAAGCCACTTGTTGTTTTTCATAATGTCAAACGTGTACTGTATGCGAGTATGACACAATGATAACCAGGAGGTCAGGTTTGAGTCTCTGGCTGCAAAGTTCTACATGGGGGGAGTGATAAAGATGCGTTCTCATCATCCTCATCAAGTACTGTTGAGTTTAACAACTGCTACTCATTATCCAGCAATACAAGATGATGTTTTTATCGCGCAGCTCTAAGTTGCTAACATGTGTGTACCACCTACAACTACTCCTGTAAGTGTGTCTTAGTTTGTTTGCAATTTAAAAGAAGCTAAAAAACCCTCCAGTTATTATAGCATCTATGCCAGGGAGTACCAAATCTGACAGTTTATTTTGCATTTTCCTTATGTTTCCCTTGCTCTAGTGAACGTCAGCAGTTTCTGTTTTTACTTCTTAAGCGTTTATGTCCGTATATATTTCCATCTTATTAATGATAACATGAATGCTGCTTTAAATGTCTGGAATGTTGTTGTTTTTTGGTCACCCCACCTATCCAAACAGTAGACATGTGGAGCCACTGACTCTGCACATTCTTTTCATAATCTAGGTGGAACAGTGGGAAATATTTTGACATGTTAACATTTGATTAGTTTGCAATATGGAGATGATGATGACTGATGATAATTCAAGTGTGGTGGTCTGTCTCTCACTTATCCTCCCTTTTGTCCATTCTCAATCTTGTCCCCTTCTTTTCTTTGCCTGAATTCACCCCTCTTTCACATCTTTTATCTCTTTATTGTCACTTCCGACTTCATTTGTCCTACATACACACACCCGTACCAGACGGTGATGGTCTCCTTAGAGGGTTTATCCAAGATTGTGGACCCGTCCCAGCTGACAGCTGACTTTGAGGGCAGCTTAGAGTACAACCATGATGACTGGATTGAGGTTAGGATACTTTCTCTTTTTGTTCTATCTTTTTTTTTTCCTTTGTTCTTTAAAAGTCATACAGAAAGACACCAGCCTTTGACTTCAGGCTTTTTTGTGTTAATTAAGAAAACAGCTCTGCTCTTCTCAGCAGGAATTTATCAGTCTTGTCTTTTACCAATACTTAATTAACTGAAATTCAGTAATATTTCCATTTTGGAAAATGCAGATCACTTTTAACTTTCATTTCAGGTGCGGCTGTCCTTTGAGACCTTTGCCAGCGACGCAGCGCGGGCACTGGGACGCCTCGAAGAGCTCCAGGACACCTTGTCCCAGCGTGATCTCCCGCGGGACCTGGAGGGGGCTCGGAGGCTCATGGAAGAACATGCAGCGCTGAAGAAAAGGGCCACTAAGGCATCGGTGGAGGAGCTAGATGCACAGGGACGAAGGCTGCTACAAAGGCTACAGTCACAGACTGCAGGAGGTGGAAGTAGCAGTGAAATCGGGTATGGTAACCGCCCTGGTGGAGCTAGTGGAGATTCCAATGACCATCATCACGTGTTCCATACACATGCGGACGCACACAACCTAGTAGCTAAAGTGACGGGTTTGTTGGATAAGCTGCATGGGACTCGCCAAAATCTGCAGCAGCTGTGGCACATGAGGAAGCTGAAGCTGGACCAGTGTTTCCAGCTGCGTCTGTTCGAACAGGACGCAGAGAAGGTCAGAGTGCGATTCTATTCTATTCCATTCTACTCTCCATGCTATTCACTTGATGATTGAAACCATGTAGGGGATAAGGTTAATTGGTTCCTCACTACCTCCTCATATTCTTCCCCCTTGGTGCTTCTACTGTATGTTAATATGTGCCAATGTGCAGTTTACTTCTTGATACATACAAGTATTTCAGTCTGCACGGGAGCTAATCTGATGCGTGAGCATGCATGCATGCCAGTTTTAGCTGGGTATTTGAAAACATTACATTAATCCAGACATTTAAGTCCTCAGATCACCTTTCATCCCCATGTAGGCCAGATTAGTGACGCTGTGTATGTATATAGTGTTTAAAGCTTAACAGATGAGGTGCATTGGTGGACTGAAACTACTGGCCGGTGTTGACAGAAGGTTAATGTACAATATCCTAATAGTATAAATTCTTATAATTTTAAAAGCTTTTTTGGTAATATAAGATTGAGTATGTGTATGTTTATGTGTACTAACCCTATCTTATATCTTGGTCAAATATTATCTGAACTGTGTTAGTGTGCATGGAAACAGCAAATGAATGAGAGTAAATCAATGTGTGTGAGTGTGTGCCTGTACAGTATATTGTCAGTGTTTCAGGATACTGTGATGTTGCATGTATGGAGCTGGGAAATATAGCTGTATGAACTGTGCAGAGCTGGAGGCAAAAGCAGAGGATTGCTATGGAAAGTGTCAGAGCTGTAATCAAACACACCTTTTCCATACACCAAACATGTAGAGAGAGGAACAAAAAGAACACACTGCCCCATAAATGAAGGGTAAAGCGCAGTGGACACAACACATACACACACTACACATACACACACACATTACACACACACACGGAGCTCGTTCTTTTGTTCCTACTTATTACAGAGGAGCTTGAAGATGACTTGCCTCTAGAAGTCAGTGCAGTGATGAGTGATGAAAGGTTTCGGTTAATTACAAACACCAAACAACAGGCCCTCTCTTATTCTCACAGCTGTTGCTGTGAGTAAACACGGCATGGAAAGACCCTTTTCATTTGTGGTACATTCTGTAAAACTGACTGTATTTTCTCCCCCTCTTCCATGTATAGATGTTCGACTGGATCATGCACAACAAGGGACTTTTCCTCACCAGTTACACAGAGATCGGAGGGAACCACCAGCATGCTGTCGAGCTGCAGACCCAGCACAACCACTTTGCCATGAACTGCATGGTAAGACGTTGTCTTTGTCTCTGTTGTGCACACACACATGCACAGAAACACACTCACGCACAGGCGATGCAGTCACAAACTATCATTATTACTGTCATTCACAGTAACAAGCGAAGGCCTCCCACCCCTGCGCAACCACCACACACACAAACATGCACCTCTTCTTTTTCACAGCCTTTATCCCAAACCATCCTCTCCCTTGGGCTGTGACTCGCTGTAGACTGATATTTTCTGTCTTGCCCGTCTCTCTCATATTATTCAGCTGTTTTCCAGTCTGCCTCAACTCTGCCCCCTCTGTCATGTCTTGTCTCAGTGCTGTTCCCATAATTGACCCATATTGCCTCCATGCCCCTCCCATAGCTGTGTGCTGCCCTCTGCTGCTCTGCTCCACAGCCCTCCCTGCCCTCCCGTACCTTACTGTAGTCTGTGGAACTCTGCTACCAACTAATAAGTATAGCTTGGGACATTATACTGTATCGACTCTGCAGTCTTACAGTGCTCTGCTCTGCTAGTTCTTATCAAAACCGTTAACCCATTATGGTCTTGCACACTAAAAACATACATCATCAATACCTTTTTGTATTCTTTGTCTTCCGCCTACCACAAACTATAAACTGCCCTCATTCCTGCCCTTTTGTTGTCACACTTTACTTTTTATCACAATTCATCAAAGACATCATAATGCTATATGATCTCTGTCTGGAGACATACATGTAACTAGATATGAGGTTTGAACCAAGCTTGAACCAGCTGATATCTATCGAGGATGTGCAGGTTAGACAGCAAATTTGTTTTGGACTGAAATTGGCTTCAAAACTAAAACATGTTCAGCCCATTACCTCTTAATTTAGACAAAAACAACCCAACCCTTACACAGGAAAAGGTGGTAAATCAGAGATATTTCACGTTCACCATCACACAGTAACTATTGTTAGTGTCACAAAAGTGTAGCCAAGGGAGAGCGGGGCCCATGGCCTAAATCCTCCCACTCACTGTGTCACAAATCACTGGTGCTAGGAACCATATGCAATGAGTGGTGTCAACATGAGGGCCCAGGGGCAGCTTCAGTGACCTCCCAAAGCCAGTTGTGTCAACACTGCGGGTTGAGATGAACCAATAACCCCTGGGACAACAGTAGTAGAAAAGACAGAGAGAACTGCAGTGTAAACTCACACATATATTCACAGAATACTGTATACACATACACACACAGGCCAGGACCACCACCCCCTCCACCCATTCTTCCACAGGAAGCAGCGTTTCCCCTTCCTGTTGCCTGCAAGGCTGAATGGAAATACATAGAGTCAGAGTGCCTGTGTGTTTATGCGCGTTCATGTAGAGATACTGCCTGTGTCTTCTTGTTTCCAATACATGTAAAAATGTATGGGAGTGTAAAAACAAGGTGAAACAATACAATTACCTGTACACATGTTTGCCACTTTCCACTGATGTGTAAACATTGGCATCGCTGATTTTAAAAGATTTGTTGTTGCATCAGCATTGCTTTTGCAGTATTGTATTAGCAATCATTGTTATAGGCATGGAAATTCATTCGTTATGAGCATGATCAACTATAAGTCAAGGTTTAAACCGAATGGTGACTGTTTTCAATTATGTAAGTGATAATGTGTCATACACAATACAATAGATGGAGTTATATTACTGTTATGCCCCCTATGGGAGGCACTTAACAGATGCAGTTTGGGAATGAAGGAGTTTTCTATTTTTTATTTTAAAAGTCACTACCTTTGCTGTTATAGTATGAATGGGACATTGTTTAATACTGTACCTTTAATTAGAATTGATAGTTACTAATTGAACTAAATCCAGAATATTAACAACATAAAATATATTAAAATGCAACTAACTACCAACTTCTCCCACTGCTAATTTTTACAAAATCATAACATCCAAGTATGTGTTGAACTGTGCAAACTCATTTTGCAGCTCTGGTGCAGCAAGAAAACCCACAGACACTTTATTGTGTTTATTCTTCCCTGTACAATTTCCATTAGAAAACAAGCGAGAGAAAAATTCAGAAGTAGATTTTCTTGGGTTTGCAAAAACAGGAAAGATTCTTGCACACAAAGATTAATAACCGTCTATTAGTGGACTTCTTTAAACTGCCCATGTGTGTTGGACATGGGTGTATATATAGATGGATTGCAAAAAACAGGAATACATGGCAGACACAGAAATGGCAGACACAGAACATAATATCACATCAGTACAATAAATGGCACAAAATAACCCTTACAACATACTCTAAGAAGAAGAAACAAATTATAACATGCTCATGGATATATGACCTGAACGTGCAGTTGTCACTTTACTATATTATTATGTTATAGCAGAAGAACAGGATGCTGCAGGATCCATTTTCCACGATTTCGCGACCCAGATAGAAAGAATTATCTTTCATTTGCCCCTGTCAACATTATTAAGTTGTTAATTAAGATTTTGCAATTTCTATACCCTTAACTTTTTAATACAGTATATATAATGTACATGTGTGCACACGTGGACACAGACACACAAATCAGCAAACCTCCTCACCTCAAGCCCTTCATGATTTAGTATGAAGAGATCGTTTCCAGTTGAACAATAATTGCCTTTTGTGCTGGAAATGTAGTATGTTGTTGGTCTGGAGATATTTAGCAGAGTGTCTGTAAAGATGAATAACAGTTATTACAGTCATTAGATTGTTATTTTAGATATTATTGATTATATTTATTTGTTCTTTGCACACTTTGTTAAGGAGCAATCATTCTCACTTTGAATTCCAGGCTGTTGACATGAATCCTATGTCCATTGACACCACTCACCTATTTTTTCTTTCAAATAATTGTTTTCCTTAAGTAGTGTCTTTTCTTTTTCAGTGTTTCTCATATGATCCTCTGATAATCTGTCATCTGTTATAAAAGAGATGTAAATGTTTTTCAATTTGGTCTCTGACAGAGGAATATAGAATACACATTCATACACACAATTCATGCATGCACATATATTGTTTAACTTTTTATCACCCACTGCTCCACCTGCTGGGCAAATCAGGACTATGCAAATGTAATAAATGTACCTGTATATGTACTGTAAGACTAATACCGAATTTTGGGTCATTGTGGTCATTTTAAAAAAGAAGTCTCTGTTGTACAAATAATTCATGTATGATCCCTAGCAAGGTATACAGCTTAAAATTTAAAAATTTCCCTATTTTCAAAGCAATCTGACAGTCCTACAATGTTTTAAATCCTTGGAAACTTTTTGTCCAGATTTCAAAGGGTCTAATGATCAAAAATGTGTTATAAATTATGTGAATCTACCCACAGGGTGGGTGTTAAAGGGTTGAACTTCAATACAAGACATTACAAGATTACCCTAAACGGACTAAATCAGTGCTATATATTAATGCAGTGTATAATGTGCCTCTGGGGAACGGTCTACTGTATCTTTAAGGTTGTGATTTCGTAAGAGAAAGTTCAGACTCACAGTAGAAGCTCAGTCCGAGCAGCGCTCCAAATAACAGAATACACAGCAACACCAGACACACTGTAGTACACTTGAGGAAAACTAATCGGAAGAAAATATAATGTTATTGTAAGTGACCACTATGATATGCTAGTATCCTGCATTTACTGCATTTATATTATTTGAATTTTAGTATGTACTTTACCTAATTGGGGTGGTTGCTTCATTCCTGGTCCTCTGTTTGCATTCATCGGAGGGCATCTGATAGTGATGTATCTATTGGGTAGAGTTTGGATGGGGGGTCGTGCAGTGTTTGGGTTTGGGGTGTTTTGCAGTGGTCCCTTAGTTGCAACTCTCCCTTTCTTCAACTCTTCTTTCTTCTCTCCTCTTGAATCATGGCCTGATTCACATCCTCTTGAATCTTCTTTTCCTCCTAAATCACGACCAAGTGTATCTCCGTTTTCATACGTATCATCATGCTCCGACCATGTGTCAGCATCTATTGTCATGTATTCATCATCAGCATTGTCTGCTGCTGCAGGCTCCTCCATTGTTGAATTGTGTCTCTGTCTGTACGTGACTGTGTGTTATGTATATTAAATACCTTACAGATAGCTGTTGATACTAATGACTTAGCAGGAAGGACTGTTTTTTTTGTGGGAGGGACTTCATGGGACCAATTTGAATTAGTATCGGACAGAACAGTCAACTGCCTAAGGCAGTGGCTCCACCTCTTATCAGCCTCAACTTATTACATCTTGTGTATGTAATCATAAATTAAATTTTAAGAAGAGACTGGATCACCAGGGGACAGAATAGAGATGCAGGTTCAACTCTTTGCAATGATACTGGGTAAACAGAAAGCTTGATTATGTTCTCTAATGGCTGAAGTCCCTGACAGGTGTTGTTATAATGATTTATAGAACATTGCACTCTGTACACTATTACATATATAAAGCCTATAAAAGCAATCATGAAACTTGATCCTTGTGGCTGAATTGGGTAATTTCAGTAGCAAATAGTAATAGATCAGAAAACAAAAAACAAAAACTGCTAGATATGTGCACAGTACAGGTTATACAAGCTACACAAGTGATAATTTTAGCACCCCAACATGGAAAAACACTGGAACAGTCCTGAAGGCATGGATGATTTGCCCTCTGTTTGTATACAGAAGATATTTTATAGAGATTAGGTAAAGTTCCCGTGAGCACTGGAGAGCTAGGTGTCCTGAAGCTGATCTGTGAGATAAGAACTCTACCAGCGAACAGTGACAAATATTCAAATCTGTGGTTTACATTGTTTAGGTGGCTTGTCCTTGTTAAGGAGGAGAATTAGACACAGCTGACTTTACAAATAGACTCAGCATTGTGTGAATCTTCAGTCCAAAACCTAAATTTTACTTTGTTTAGTGCTGACACAAAATCACATTAATGTTTCGGTTGACGTTGCAGCACAGGTAGGGTTAGGTTAGGTTGTGTGAAGGATAACAAATTCATATCAAAACACACAAGTGAAGCTAAGTAAAACCACTGTTGCGTTATTCAGCCACTCGTTCCAATACAGCAAACTTTCAAGCAGTCTGCTAACTCTCACTGGTTTTCTGAATGTTTGGGGCCGTGTGTGAACTTACTCCCTTGTTCACTCATTCACTATTCCCTACGTAATAACAACAATACAATACTCTACAAGGAGCATTCAATTTAGTTTTCAGACACTTATAAATCATCAACATGCTGTGTCTTCACTGATATGTGCAGTGTCACATAACACTAATAGCATTGTGCATAATATGGATACCAACTTTCATTTCATTGCTGGAATATGTTTGAGGGCCCTATATAGTGCTTACATTTTGCACTTAGAATTTGGAGTGTAGAATTGAGGCACTCAGGGCTCAAAGTAAATACAGTGCACTAGGTAGCAAAAACAGAGTGCTCTGGTTACTCCATTGCCCTTTTGCAAGACAGGAAGTAGTTAAATTCTGCTGTTGTGGACAGTTGTTCATCTTGTTCTGTAGTTCATTCACAAAGCAAATACTACTGTGGCCTTATTTGTTTTCCTACTCTGTAGATTGATTGATTTCTGGGTCAACTGTGTTGTCCTCCTTTTCTTCCTCTCTGTCTCTCTCATTTTTTTCTCTTTTTCTCTCTCTCACTCTTTTTCTTGCCCTGTGCCCTCATCAGGTTTGAATTAGGAGTACCTTCTCCCTATCTCTGCCCCACCCCTTTTTTCCCCTTTCCGTCCATCAGTTTTGGATTAAGACTTTACCACCCAGTGTGTTCTAGTACTCCAGCCTCTGTTATTTAATCTAATTCATAATGTCCTACAGATGGCTCAAAGGCCTTCAGGCTTATTGGTTGTGACTGGGCATGTGTTCCCTTTAGGGTCTTTTTGGGCGTATGTCCTTTCCAAAAATCACCATAGTTTCCTGTGGTATAATACCATGTAGGATCAATTGCAGTTTAGAGATAGTTTTCATCTTATATTTGATATGTGTCTTTGTAAAATTTATAATAGGATTACCTACTGCTGTGTATTCAAGAGCAGTTGAATTCCCTTGATTTCTCATGTGTGCCATACTTCTAAGCACACCACTGTCTCTATTATCCTCGAGCCAACATCAGACTTAATCTAGTGCTTTCGATGTCCCAGCGTCAAGATTTTCCTGGATTTTGGACAGTGGGGAATGTCACTTCTTGGTTTGCATGCAAAAACTCTGAAACACATCAGAAATCATCTCAATGCCTTACAGGTTAAACAAGACAAAGCATCAATCCAGTGTCTTCAACTTTGATGAAAACTCATAAATTGTGTCACTAGAGTCACTCTTCCCAAGACCTGACTCTGTGTGACGGCTGTAGCTTTTGTTTGGTTCATTTTTCCTCCCCGTTGTGATTGAAACAAGCAAACTAAGAGCCATAATAGGCTCCAGGAGCAGTAATTGAATAGAATAATAACAGGCTGTTAACACAGTTGTTAATTAGCGTTTGCTGATCCGTGCCTATCTACACAAAACAGCTTGGAGCCCATATATTAAAAAAGACTGAAAGATTATTGGGCAATTGGGTTTCTTTTCATTATTCACATGAGGTATGTCTCCCAAGTGAATGACTTTTAATGCCCACGAGGTTGTGTGTGTGTGTGTGTGTGTGTATATATATGTGTGTGTGTGTGTATGTGTGAAGGGGAGGGTTAGCTTATGACCAGGGTGCATGTATTGATTTTTTATTACTCGCTGTGTATGTTAATGCAATTGTGGCTACTATATTTCACAAACACACTTTGATTGCTTTGCAGACATACAACCAATCTTGGCTCTTTGAAAACACAGTGGCGGCTTCATGCATCATGGCACCCAAAATGAAACCACAACAATACTTTAACTGGCAGCCTGTTAATTTACCGGGGCAGAATGTCCAAATATTAAAATTGCACAGAAAAAAACATTGTTTATATGAGTCAGTAGTGCCTCCGGTCAGCTGTCTTTAGATTTAAACCACTGGAATTTGATTGTAACAACTTTGTTAGCACACATTAGTATTCACTTTGTCTGACTGTCACTCTGTCTACACATATATATATATATATATATATATATATATATATATATATATATATAAGAAGTTGTTAATTAAACAAAATTAAGGATTAAATTAAATATTTTATTGAATTAAAACCAATATGTTCTCGCATATATTTTAATCTTGCTTCTCTGTCTCTCTTTAAACACAGAATGTGTATGTGAACATCAATCGGATCATGTCGGTAGGGAACCGGCTCCTGGAGTCAGGCCACTACGCCTCCCAGCAGATCCAGCAGATCTCAGGACAGCTGGAGCAGGAGTGGAAGGCCTTCGCTGCAGCACTGGACGAACGCAGCACCCTGCTGGAGATGTCTGCCAGCTTCCACCAGAAAGCAGACCAGGTACAGACACGCAACAATGATAGCGACACAGAAAATCAAGCACAGTTCTGATGATGTCAGCAGACTTCCACTGGAAATTTGAGGCATCACTTTCATGCATGTGCCATGTGTGTTTTTTGATTATATGCACAAAAACACATCTACATTTCCACATATAATCATCCTGCTCGCATGCAAACACTTTAGGCTGAGTCATTTCAGTGGACCTGCCAACAATGTATTTAGTTCAAAGTATCTGCACATATTTACAACGTTTTTAGTTCTTACATGCATACAGTAGTATGTACTGTATCTGTAAATAAGAGGTGGAATGCATATTAGATCTATTACAGAATGTTAGAGGCTGACAAGATTTTCTGGCTTTCCTGTATAGTTTATTATCCAAACCTTATTATAGTTTTATATAGAGAGAAGTAGGGAAAAAAAATTTTTGGCTCCTCTACAATTTACAAGCACTGGGCTTGCTTTATCCCTAATAGACCTAAAAGACCATTTAAATGATCAGTACTGCTTTCCATTGTTTTGCTTACGGTTGCAGTAACAATGCATTAGTTAGTTGTTGACACCTATTGTTTGCTGAGTGGTCCCTCCTCTGTACAGTCTTCAATGCTCAAGACTTCCTTGTGAGCTATTGATATTTTGTTGTCAATATTGGTGGACAGAGCAGCGTTACAGACATGGTACTGTATGTTTCCATGTTATATTTGTGGCAAAATAGTCTCTTCTCTTGGTTTACTGAGGTGCTGTGATAGAAAGCATGGTTTAGCCTAAAGTCAGGCTCCAGAGAAATACACGTTCTCTAATCTCCGACGATAAGAGAATAATAACTTTTCAGTCATTATTCTATCAAAGCTTTCTACTGAGGTCTCTGCTCTGCTGTCTTTTTTTCTATTTGTTGAACTTTTCCTCACTCTTACTTAAATCTCTCTCTTTCTCTATCCCTGTCAGCCTTCCTGTTTCCAACCATAACAGTTTGGATGCCAAAATCTTTATGTAGAGCTAGTGTAGCTGGCTATCAGGAGCTATTCGAATGCAGAGTCATTGTTCTTCTTTGTTTTCAGTGGCTCATGGTACGAGTGTTCAACGGGGAGCAAAACTATGTCTGACTTCTTCATACATACTAATAGCATGGACTGTGTTGGTGATAACATTTGCAGTGTCAGTATGCACATTTGTACAGTACAAGCATACATACTGCATAAATGGAGATATTAAATGTGGAGTTGATTGTCAACACACAATCAAAACAGTTTCGTAATTATTTTCGTCATCTTCATAGAAACTACCTGATCACTGGACACTTTCTTTCATTCAAATAGCAAAGTTGTTCTGGTTTTACCAAGGGTCAGTCCCATCATGCATACACAATGGATACAGCAATTTACATACCAAACAGTATGCATTAGTATATATACCTATATATATGTATACCAGACCTACATATATATGTGTGTGTGTGTATATATATATGTAGATCTGTGTTATGCAATGTGTGTAATGTGTGTGTTCTCTCCCCAGTACATGAGTAAAGTGGAGCCATGGTGTAAGGCATGTGGTGAAGGAGAGCTGCCCTCTGAACTCCAGGATCTGGAAGACACAATCCACCATCACCAGGGACTATATGAGCACATCACTACCGCATACTCTGAGGTGAGTACACACATTCACACACACACACACACACAAGTGAGCACGCGAAACACAAAAATATATGCAAATATTAATGCCGACTCTGCACAAAACAAAATAGAACTGATAATTATCCAAATCATGTATTCAAAATATACACACATACCGTCAATACAATACAATACAAACTCCACAATAGAAACACTTTCCATGGGCCATCCATTTGTGGTTGTGTTTTATTTATCTACAAATGTTAAAATCAAACAAATGACAGAAAACCAACAATGGAAATTGATGTACAGGGAGAGGGAAAAAAATTGAGAGATTGTTTCAGGAGATACTTGATGAATTTTTGCAATATATAGGTAAGCCAAGATGGAAAGTCTCTTTTGGACAAACTGCAGCGACCTTTGACCCCAGGAAGTGCTGATTCATTGATGGCATCGGCTAACTACTCCAAGGCTGTGCACCACGTCCTCGACATCATCCATGAGGTGCTGCATCACCAGAGGCAGCTGGAAAACATCTGGCAGCATCGCAAAGTCCGCCTCCACCAGCGGCTGCAGCTGTGTGTCTTTCAGCAGGATGTACAACAAGTAAGAGACAAATACAGACATATAGAGCAAAGTCCAACTACAACAAGGCCTGCAGCTTTGTGGGCTTTGCATGCACACTCACACATAGCACAGCAAAGACTACACTAGAGACTGAAGAAAGTGCTGTCCCATCTTGCTCCTATGTTTCAATTCACTACCCTGCTCATTAAAGCTGTCTATAGCCAGTCCATTACGGTAAGTAACACAAAGCATTACCAATGTACAGACCTATCCTTCCAAACATTTTTCTGAAATGAATCAACTTATTGAGCTTTTCACAAGGCTAGTTGTTATGGGGCAGTTTTACTAAACATATCGATGCTATTGAATCTGTAAAATTATTGTGTTTTCCAGTAGAGGACGAAGGCTGGTATTGCTGTAAAAAAAAACCTGTTTACTAGTAACAGTACACACATATGCTTTATCCATAGTTAATAAATAAGAATTCAGAAACTGTTCTATTGTACAAACATTAGGCAAAGTGAAAAGCAACACATATGTTAAGTGTTTTCTTAGTATTTTTTAATGGTTATAAAGATCCAAGAAATCATACAGAGGGATATTCTGCAAGCATTCCATACTAGATAGCAGAGGGTGTGATATTAAGATGTAGTATAATCAGCTCCAGCTTCTTCAAAGCCTTTTTTCACTTCCTCCTTGGTTTTCAGAGTGAAAGTATCTATCTCTCTGTGTGACTGTCTAGATAGCAGAGCTCTTAGATCAAAACTACTGAGTTGATGTACAGTGTCGTCTCTGCGTTTCTACCCTTTGGGCATGAACTCTTCTCTGCCTCTGCCCCCTCCCTCCTTCTCTCTCCCTTTCTCTCTCTCTCTTTCTGTCTCTCTGTCTTGCTGTATCTCTGTGCTTCTGTCTTTCCCTTCTTCCATCCACTCTTTCATCACCCTTTTCTCTTGGTAGTGGTTTCCATGGTGATGCAATTTACTGTCACATAAAGTGTCGAGGGCATTGTGCACGTGTTGTTTGTCCCATCAAAATATTCTCTCAGAGACCTTGAAAGCATCATGAAAATCCCTTTCATTACCCCACATAGAAACAGATGAAGTATGACCATCTGTTTAATAGATAATAAGGTAATTATGTACAAAGATTTATAGCTAATCTCATCCACAGTGGAAATGTTGACACTTAGCACTGCTCTGGATTTCCTATTAGGCAAAACCTAATTGTCCACACTTGTGTAATTTAAACATGAGAGAGAAAAAGAGTAAAGAAAGGAGGGATGAGCAGAGGGGGAGAGCGAGCAAGACAGAGGGGCGAGGGGGAGAGAGATGACATCTACAGACTACTGTAACTCTAATGTGATCTAAATACAACCATTCCAGTCAATTGCACCCCCTACTGCTGGAAAATGTATACTGCATTCTCAGTTTATGGTTCCCCTGTGTTGTTGTGTATATTTAAACTATGTATATATACAGTATTTGTGTGTGTGTTTTTCAAGGTGCTGGACTGGATAGAAAACCATGGCGAGGCCTTCCTCAGTAAACACACTGGTGTTGGGAAGTCTTTACACAGAGCCAGGGCTCTGCAGAAGAGACATGAAGACTTTGAAGAGGTTGCACAGGTGAGTTTTAAAAGTAATGCATTTGAAAAAAGTTAAGTTCAAAGCATTAAAGCAAATCTTCATCCTGTCACATAAGTTTCCCTCTAGGCATCAAATTCGCATTTTTATGAAAAAACATGCATGTCTGAAAGTTGCATGCTTCGTAAAATGATCTGACATTACCTTGACCAATACAAAACTAACAAAATTTCAGTACAGCTGTTAGAGACTAAAGAGCAGTTACGCATAACTGTCAAGTGCACTGTACCTTCATTTTAAATATACTTAATGTTAACGTTTCAGAACACCTACACCAATGCTGACAAGTTGCTAGAGGCAGCAGAGCAGCTGGCCCAGACCGGAGAGTGTGACCCAGAGGAAATTTACCAAGCTGCCCATCAGCTAGAAGATCGCATCCAGGACTTTGTGCGACGTGTCGAGCAGCGTAAAGTCCTGCTGGACATGTCTGTTGCCTTCCACACACATGTCAAAGAGGTATGTATTTTCTCTCCTCTCCTAAACCCTAATTATACCTATTTACCACATTGATTTGACTCCTCTTTTTTGCCTAAATCTAAAGCTTATGCTACTAATACTGATACTGTATGAAGACAGCAGCCAAGAAGGTTATCAATTTATCGATCATAATCCAGCTTTTTATTGTATGTAGGAATGACAGTAAAAAGTTTTGTCATATTTTTGTCCATCATAAACAACTGACACATTTGTTATTTTTGGGTGTTGCCTCTCACCCTCCATGGTAATATGGCAAAATGATGGGGAATTCCTCTGGAATGCTTACCATTTTAGACTTTATATATCTGTACACAAGTGACCTCTACAATCAGAGTTGCAGTGTCAGGCAGCTGTCGCTCTGAAATAAACACATGGTTAACTAGAAAGCACCCAGAGAGCGGATACCTCCACCAGCATGATCCTTTAAATATGTTATTTTGATAATAAAAGATATTTAGAAATGTTTTAGTCGGCATCAAAATCATCACACAGTGATTTTAATTCTAGCCACTATCTCTATGGTAGGACTTATACAAGGATCATTTTAAGTCAGCCACAGTCCACATGACTGAATAAAGTTATCATATTTCTGTAGCGCAACAAATACATGAAATGCCATCGAATTTGCGGGATTGATCACAATTCATTTTTGCATTTTTCATATTATATTAATTTATTTTTGCCACAATAGCGAACTATGTTCAATTGTTATTGCAGTCCATGTCGAATGTGCCACACATGCAAAAAGAATTTTGCTTATAACTGACACACTTCAGGAGTTATAACCAAAATTTAATGTGCTTATACATCTGCACCAAAAATTAACAAGAATTTACTTTTTAAGTTATTTCCTCCATAGTGAGAGTGAGATGTGGGTTTGTGTGCTTTTGTGTGTAAATGTGCATCATTCCTCAAAATGCTCCTGAAAATGTTCCTGCCAGTCATTATGTGCTCCCTATGCAAACATCTTTGCTTTCCTTCCCTTCTGTAGTGTGCTTGTGTTTACACAAATTAAAGACAGTCTGCCTCAGTCTGCCCCCTCCTTCTTCTGTGATAATGACAATCATGCCTTTCATTTTCCTTATTATTATTTACCTTATTCCTTAAAAAATAAATAAAGAACACACAAACTACGCAGTACAGGGCAGGAATCTATATGTGCTGTGTGGATGCGGTGCTAATCACTGCACCACTCCCTTAATTCATCTCACAGTGTTATGGTAATATGAAAATCATACACTGCACATCTTTGACTGTCAAAATTAACCTCTCCGCACCGACATAGCACTGTGCTCTGCACATGTTAACACTACATCCTGTTTACATAGACTCATAGAGACTGTCAGAGCCATGGTGTTATTAATGAAGCTAGTCTTTAATGTCCATATGGGCTAATCTCCTTCATCCCATCTGTCAGCTCACACTGGTGCAGGTCACTGTGTGTGTACGTGAGCCTTTGTGTGTGTGTGCCTGTACATGCATGTCCTCCTGTGTGTGTGTGTGTGTGTGTGTGTGTGTGTGTGTGTGCAAGTGAATGTTTCCAACTCTCCTGCCCATCACCTCTTCGAGTCCTGTAGAAGCCTTTGGATGCAGTCCAGCATGTTGAAAGGCAACAAACAGTTTACTGTGGAGACAGAGCGTGAACTACATTGTGAAAGAGAGGGGATTCATCTGCAATGATATTCATGACGTACACGGATGAAGTCACTCCAGATAAAATACATTACCCCTTAGTAATTTCTAATTTTGTTAATAAATCTACATCAGTGACAAAAAGGGAAAAGTCGACCTACTGGGATGCCTAGTTGGCAAAAGGGGCTGTGACTCATTATTAGAAAATGTCCCTAATATTTTGCACTGAGGAAATACCATACTGCAGATGAAATTCCAGATTGCTCCTTCCACCAAACACTGAAAATCAATGCTAGTTGAGTCTAGCCTAATCTAAAATACACTGCCATCAGGCTTTTAATGAAAAAACATTTTGTGTTACCAGAAAGCTCATTCAGCCATTTGCAGATTTGGTTGCAAAACAACAGTGTCAACATCTATGTAGATAGTCAACTATATAGTCAGGCATACTGTAACATACTGTATGCTACTAAGTGGAGGATGGTAACAATACCAAAAGTAGACGTGTTTTTGAGTAAGCAGTGTGGGTGTTAGACAAACAGTGGGTGCTAGGGTCTCTCTCCTGCAGCCTGGATGGTGTGCCAGAGCTTTAGTACACTGAGCCAATTCACCCAGATGGCTAATCTGTTACAAAGATGACCATTCACAAAACACCAGCTTTGAACAGAGCTGATTGGATGTGATTTCTGTCTCCCATCTCCTGTCTGTCCGTTTGGCAGCTTGTCTATCGATCCTTACATCTGTGTTAACTCACAGCGCTCTGCGTATCTGCCCCACCCCCTTCAGCATGCGTATTCTGTTCACAACTTGGCTGTTTTGTTGCTTCCTGCTTTTTTTTCCCTCTGCTCTCGGAGGTGTACACTACATGATGCTGCATTTTAACTGGCTTGCAATTCCTGTCAATCACTGTTAGCTGTGGACGTGGTTGGAAGAGCTTCAGAAGGAACTGCTGGATGATGTGTATGCAGAGTCGGTGGAAGCAGTGCAGGACCTGATCAAGCGTTTCGGCCAGCAGCAGCAGACCACCCTGCAGGCCACTGTCAACGTCATCAAAGAGGGAGAGGACCTCATACAACAGCTCAGGTGACGACTATGAATACATGCTACACTAATGTCTGCATATTTCATTATATAATATACACAAGGGTAAGCCACAATAACACATACAAACACACTCTTAATTTACATTTTATCCAGTTTAGAGCAACGACAATAATGGATTCCTTTATCACTGAAAATAACAACTTACTAAATACCTAAGCTAAAGAATGCAAAGCACAAGGCCTTAGTGATCATGTGGTAGTGAGCTGAAAGGAAAAGAAATACTGAGGAGAAAGATAGAAGGGATTACAGTAAACTGAGCAAAGGAGAGGGGAGGTTATTCAAAAGAATCTTTGACTTCCTCAGAGATGACTCCCCAAGAAGAAGGAGCCACATCTCTGACCACAAATACACCATACCTCTCAATCCCCTGTATTTAACCTCTCACCACAGAGATTCGGCCATCTCGAGCAACAAGACTCCCCACAACAGCTCCATGGCCCACATCGAGAGCGTGCTGCAACAGCTGGACGAGGCTCAGGGCCAGATGGAGGAGCTGTTCCAGGAAAGGAAGATCAAACTGGAGCTCTTCCTCCAGCTCCGTATCTTTGAGAGGGACGCCATCGACGTGAGTAGGCAGGGGGAGATGGAGGCTTGGTGTATGATGAATATTTATTTTTTATTCGTGTTCAGGCAATATTCAGGCAAAAGGGAGAGTGAGAAAGTCAGAAGGAGTAAAAGATGGGGTTTGAGGGTTGCACAGGGTTAAGAGAGCAAGAAAGGGGTGGGAGTGGATGAAGCATATGAGGAGAAAGTAGTTGGACTAATGAAAAATATCAAAGGTGAACCAGAATTTTTAAACGTGGTGGATGACAGGAAGAAATTTAAAGCAGAGGGCAAAAGTGTTTATGGTTTATAAGAAAGCAAGATGAAGAGTGAAGATGAAAATAAAATGTGATAAGTTGAGAAAAGGGGAATGACAGATAAAAATGTACCATATTAAAGATCAGTTACATGTGGCAAGGGACACACTGGAGAACCAAAATGACTGTGACTCTGAGCTGATGGACCGTTACACCGTAAAAGGGAGATTCAGTCCTGTAGCGAGGATTCCCGCTGGTTCAAAGCTTGGTTGAATTCACAGTGATACTCTCGCATGTGCTACATTAAAAAAGTATTTAGTTCCACTTGACGCATCTCATCCACTGACTCATTCCAATTTTGTTTCCCCCTCCCCAACCAGCAATTGGTTACATTGTATCCACTAATTCCTTAACGCCCCACTGTGACAGTGAATGCTTTTCTCAGTTGGTGCTCAGATATGATAACTGCTCTTTTAAAAATATTTTATGTTTCTCGTGATGTTTATCATGGCTGTCGAATCAGATTTGTTGAGCCATACTATGTTGACAGATGAATTACACTCAGCTACTTTAGAGGCAAAAGCTTAGAGCAGAGATACAAGCTTATATTCATGAGGATGGTGTAGTTAAAAAAAAGGTTTGTGGAAAGCAATCGTGACAGACATGGTGAATGAAAGTGTCTGTGTATGGAAATGGTTTTCAATAAAATCGCATCAGTAGTGTGATGTAAGAACAGTGTTTTTGTGTTTACCGCTAATTAGCGAATGTTAGCGTGCCAACACACTAACTAAGATGTGTTGGCATTTAACAAAAAGCACCACTGTGGTTTTACTGCTTAAGTAGAGCCCCACAGAGCCGTTGATGGCATGGCTATAGACTTGTTTTTCTCCCTCTGCTCTGAAAAAAATGTAGTTCATACTTTAAACGCACAAAATCCCTGTCAGAATCAGTTAAATCTTGTAATGCCTGTCAAACCTGACTTTACGGGCGTACGTAATTTTAGGACAAGCACCTTTTGTTTGTCAATAATCAGATAATTATGTAATTGTTATTGTGTTTCTATTAATACTCAGAACATTTGCTTCACCTTTTCTGCTAGTCAGCTGGACTTTCAAGACACAAACATGGTAGACTTAAGTAGAAGATTACTTGGGAAGACTACTCATCATAATACGTAACTAATACCTAAAATGTGGATTCTTCCTTGGTGTGGACGTGTAAGGAGTTTTATTACATGTCTGCCCACTTCTTCGTCACTATGTGCTAATAGAAGTTCTGTGGTTGGTTTCAAGTCTTTTGTGTCTGAAGTCCAAAAGAACAGATAAGTCTCACATTAGCTTTTCGTGTCAAGTCAGGGAATGCTGGTGAATCTCCTAATCTCTCATGTTGAACACTGAAGTACGCCCACACTTACACACACAGAGAGACAGAGGATTAATATGACACAGTGCTCGAGCATGAAGATGGGTGGAGGAGGTATTTGTTTCCCTCCACTCCCTGCCCACACACACATGCACATGCACTGTGACACTCCCTCCTGGCTCGAAAGGGGGTGTGTGTTTGAGGTGAGGGCACGAGTTGAGGTGAGACATGCAGTTGTCTCACAGTGCTTTCCTCTCTGATGATAAGCTCTGCATCGCTGCACACCACAGAGAAAAAAAAAGACATGGTCAAAGAGGAAACTTATCTCCTCTATTAGTTAGTTTTCACAGTGTTGGTAGCTGAGGGAGATGGTCTTTTTGCACACAGAGGGCATTTTACTCAACTGTAAGAGGAGAGGAAAGCAGAGTGCAAATGAGTGCTTGGTAAGTTTATACTTGGTTGCCAGATTTGTGGAATTATCATATTGGTTAGAGAGGGAATTATATTGTTTTGCTATGAAAAGGCTTGATAAGATTACTCCATGTGCTAGCCAAGGAAGTCACGTGTTCACCGAGGAGATTTTACAGCAGGGGAATCTGTGAATCCAAATTCCCAGAGTGCCTTGTCTACTGTCAAAAGGCAAGTACGCTTTTCTACGTGGAGAGAGAATAGTGCTCTTCACTGTAAAAGAGGTTTATCTTACTTTTTGTATAAACATATTCAATGGGGAGGTGCACAGAGAACCTTCCAGTTATGAAATAGACGTTTATGTATTGTGTTCTCTTTATGGTTTTGAATAATAGAGAAAACGGCTTTAATGGATTTGTACTAAACTTTTTCCAAGACTTTGAAAAGTTGCTTTAACATGGATTTACCCACTTAGAGGATATCTCCATGGTCTGAGGCTTGTCTGAACCCAGGTTTAAGGAGGCAGTCCGTAGTCCTGTGTTTAAGTATTTGTTTCCAAGAGAGCTCATCTTGTCTCTTACTGTGACCTCCCTGCTGGACTAGTTTAATATGTGGAAAGCAGCTGTCTTGGAGCCTAAAGTGTCCCGCTATTACATACTTAGCTCAGTGAAGAAGAATAGGTACAGACTGAGCAGTAACACACACTTCCACAGAGAAATTGGAGGAACATAAAGATGATCATGATTTGTTGCTATAGATTGTATCTTTCTGGTGTTTAGCCCTGCTGTTAACATTCATAAGGCGAAAGAGGAGAGAGAAGGCAGGTTTTATTGTGACATCTGTTTTACAGAAAGGCTTTGCAGCTAAATATGTGGATATCACATCCACTCATTGACTGAGAAATGTGTGTTCTACTGATCACAGTGGTCACAGTGCCTACATGTACCAGTATACACTTTTTTTGGTATTTGTGGTTTCATTCATTTTATCTTTTAGGAAAGTTTGAAGCCTGCTGTTTTTCGCACACACTGGGACTTTTTTTGTGCTAACACCAACGACAGAATCCCCCAAAAATTATTGTTCATGGTGACTTACTGCAGCTTAGTGACTGGCTTCTGGTGTTTGGAGGTAAACCTGAGGGTAAATACTGATAGCTACTTGGTTCCCTGTGGCTCAGACTTTATTGTCCGTATCACAAGAGTTAGAAAGAAAGTTTATCCTACTCAATTAAACCAAGTGGAAAAGAGAAATTAGAAGCGACAGAGACACAAATATTTACTGAGATTTGTTTGTCTGGATTCACTGTTCCTAATTGTTGAACTGTATTTACTAAGTTTTCACTGTACGCAAACAGACTTTTCTGTATGCATTTAATTTGTCCGAACTCTTAGGAGCAGTTGGCTGCTATTCCCTGGTGTACCCTTTATGTGTACCCTTTGCATATGACAAATAGCATAATCATACACTCAGCTTGCAGTAAATTGTTAATGCTAAAATGCTTCAGTTTTAGCAGTATATACCGTTGCTGCACTATGCATCAAGCCTCTATCTGTACCACTCTTGGTGTTCTAACATACATCAACAGGGTTGTAACAATTCTAACCTGGGGAAGTACCTGAGAGGCCTGAAAGGATAACGTCCTCATACAGATATTCAGTTTCACTTTAGGAATCTTCTTACTTAACCATTGCTTTTCTATCTTATCTTAGTCACACAAGATTACAAACATGCAAGTATTGATGCTCCCCTGTCCCCTTCCACATCTCTCTGACTGTGGGTATCCCCGTTTCCCTTTTCTCTTTCTGCCCCACATTGAAACTCACTGGACTTTCCTTTTCCATTTACTTCATTTCCCCCATTGCTGGAGGTCTTCTAAGGCACACAATAGCACTCTCTGAATTGAAGGGACAGCTGCCAAAGCATCTCATTTTCATCTTTATATATGCACACAGATATAATTTTACCACTGTTATGAGTTAGTGCCCAACATATTCCCATTACTTACATGTAATTCTCATAGACTTCCAGTTGTCAGGGCATGGTAACTCCACACATTTCAAATCGACACATTCTTTACATTAGCTTATAAGGTTACAGAACAGCTGAATGTAAGACAGACACTATGTTCAAACCATTCGAGAAACTCGCCCATGTCACTGATGTAGCTGAGAGCATGAACGCTGAAATATGATCAGTTTTGTCTTTCATGAATCATGTTATGGCCACAGCTCTGTAAATGTCAATCTTGAAGGTGCAAATCTGACATCAAGATATAATTTCACATCATACCAGGCCCAAATAAAAGCCAATGATGCAGTCTATTGGAACACATAGACTCCAGTCCTAAGTAAAGCCTTGGAAAAAGGGGAAAATAATTTAATGACCAATACCTATTGACAGTTTCACTTTTTACCAGAAATACTGTTCTCACTCACAAACTAACTCTGATCGATGCTACGTAATGTAACTTCTTCTTTCTTAATGTTGCTTTTAATAAAACGTAACACTTCCTGCAGATGTTATATAGTAAATGCCTTCCAGGAAAGGGAGTTCTCAACAGCACACAGCAGTGACAGGAAGTTATTCTGACAAACAGAGCAAATCAGGAAACAGGGATTATTACATCTACAGCACAATTATAGTAGAATATACTTACACAAAAGGGAAAATTGTAATTAAAACTAGTAGCAGTCTGTCTCTTCAGTTACAGTAAATAAAGCCTCGGCCACTATTTAACAATTTACGGTAACTCCATATGCCCCAGAGCAAGAGGTGGGTAAATTCTTAAATTAAATGTAGACTAGAGCTCCTGAGTTTCTTAAAAAAAAACCCAAACATTGACAGACAGAGCTGGATGGTGCCAGGATCAAGGTGCCCCTGGTATTATGATTCAGCCTGCGTGGGCAGTCAGAGACGAGCGCTGACGTCTCAGTACATCTGCTTTACCAGCCATGCATCACCAGTGTAATATGTTATCTGTTATTATGGCAGCCAGCTTAGGGTGTTGGGTTACAGCAATTAAACTGTCTGAATTGATATTCAAAAAATCATAATCATAAAATCATATGGATAATGAAATGGCTGTTCTTTACAGTCATTTGAATGTTTGTGCTGGTGAAAACAATTGTACTAAGGCACCTTGTTGTCTTAGCAGTGTAATATTTGCACCATGAAACTTTTGCGTCCTCTGTTCGAATTTTGTCAGGGACCGTTTTTGTTACATTTTGTAATTGTGTTCATCGTCTCTCAGTCCCTTTGGTAAATGAGTAAAAAGTAATTTTTTCTCCCATTTTATCTGTCCTCTGTCTCACTGTCTCTGTCTCCGTCCCCTTTCCCCCTCACAGATCATCTCAGACCTGGAGTCATGGAATGAGGAACTGTCCCAGCAGATGAGTGACTTTGACACAGAGGACCTGACGCTGGCTGAGCAGAGGCTACAGCATCATGCAGACAAGGCGCTTACTATGAACAACCTCACCTTTGACGTCATCCACCAGGGACAAGAGCTGCTGCAGTATGTCACAGAGGTCCAGGCATCTGGTGAGTAGTGGAATAGAAATACACCTCCTCAAGTATTTTTTCAAGCACAGACTAAATGCACCATGGACATACAACTTTAACTTGATTTGCAAATAGCAGAGACATCTTGGGTACTTGGAGTAATTAAGAGAGAGGAGGAGATGGATGCTGGATAGGTTGGGAGTGAATGAGTGAGTAAATCATTTGAAGAGGGAATGAAAAAGAAATTTAGCAAAAGAGAGGGAGGGAATGGGGGCCAGGTCTGCTTTAACCAAGATTTTGCCTCTTAATCCGTGAGAGTCATGTTAAACCACTGTTGGGCAACACACACACAGAAATACATTTTTTAGATGACCAGGACCACGCCTCCTGTGTTGTTGTGATGTTTCGCCTCAGAGATTATCACAGTACAAATGTAGCTGACCTTATGCAAAACATCTGGCTCTGCAGTCAGCCAGCTTACATTGCTACAGATAGCAACCAGGCTTCCTTAATGATAGTAGATATGCGAAAGCTACCTCTGAAGCTTGCCTCAGGACAATAATTATTTGTCAGGGCCAGCCCTGCAGCTAGCATCACGACTGGCACGCAATGCTGCTATGGAATGCAGGGCTAAAATGTGAGTACAGATTATGCCAACGCTGTAATGTCATAAAAGATTTGTGCAGAAATGGCTTTCAGACATAATTTAGTCAGCTTCCACGAGATCAGCATTTCACTATCTGCATGGATATTTGTTATTAAAAATGTAAACTGTCTATGCCATCTTTAATATTTTTAAAAATGTGAAATCTGTAGCCATTCACCTATTGCTATTCTATACAGTAGATGCAGGTAACACACTTACAGACAATGAGGATTCAGCATATGGCAGAGATGTGTGCAGAGTTGCTAAATACCTCTTTATTCAATACTCATTTCCCCTTGTCTGTAACAGTAAGTGATTATTGAGTGAATACCTAGGAAGAATAAACAGATATTGCAAAAGACAGATGGTTATTGGTAACATAATGAAATGTCTATTGTGTGCAGGTGTGGAGTTGTTATGCGACAGAGATGTGGACATGGCCACGCGGGTCCAGGACCTGCTGGAGTTTCTCCACGAGAAGCAGCAGGAGTTGGACCTGGCGGCAGAGCAGCACAGGAGACATCTGGAGCAGTGTGTCCAATTAAGGCATCTACAGGCTGAAGTCAAACAGGTACATACTTGCAGGGGGAAAGGACAAGAGAGTATAACAAGGACAGACAATGATACAGCAGTAAAGCAGTGATTGGAAGGTGTAGGTGGGATTTTGAAAGCACTCTAAAAAACAAGCTACAAAAGAGCTAGGCTTTTTACTTATGAAAGAATAATCTCTGTATTAAACTCGCAAAGTCTGTTTTTTAAACAGGACCGCTTAAACATCTACTTGTAGCATTATTTTATTGATGATAAACAAAAAGTGTATACAGTGTTAAGATATTGGAAGTGGAAATAGAACTCATACACGTGCTCATATATGAATGCTCACATGTGCTGTGTTTCAGAAATAAACACGCCTAGGGCTATGTGTCATGCTTTTTTCCCCCTAAGACCGCAGTCAAACTGATATGTGTTACACCATTCAGACGATTTATTGCTACAGCGTACCATGATGTTACAGCAGAGTGTGTTGAAGTGCTAAAAGGCTACAGTATGTTCTGTCTGTACATGACCATGGGTAGATGACTCATCCTGTGTCAACAATCTCTTTCCCTCCTCTTTCTTTCTCTCTCTGGCTGTATATCTATCTGTCTGTATCTCTTTCTGACTTTGGGGAATAGTCAGAGTGATACAGTATGGCTGGATGTTCAGCCAAGGTTCAAAGAGAGAGGGAGATAAATGGAAATTCAGGGCAAAAGAAGGCAAATGGGCCAGACAGAATCTGACTTGATAGGGAGGGAAAGAGATAGAATTTCTTAGATTATTGTGGTGTCAGTAAAGAGCATGTCAAGTAATGATTCTTTTCTTTTTTTATACTTTATTAATCCCTCAATGGGGAAATTCAGTTTTTACACTCTATTTGTTATTGGGTACACACACACACACACACAGAGGCCCGAAACACACACATGCACACACAGGACCTGGACATACACTAGTTGGAGTGATGGAGCTGCCACATAGTCAGCGCTCCACGCAGTATTCTCTCCGTCGTTGTATACAATCACAGCAACAAAATTGTGTGGAGTTTGCAGTGTAGCCTACTGATATTTCAAAACAAATCCAAAACAAACATAGAGCCAATTTTCATAGCTAGACCTGTTATCATAGTAATGCAGCCGAAAAACAACAGGCTTTGTTTTTCAACTTGCACTAGAATTAATGAAAAATTGAACAAAAGTGGTGGCAGATATGAAATTGAGACTGAAAAAACCAAAATTATACCCAGAGAGTACCACAGCAAAACATTTCAAAAGATGCAATGCCATTGCATTGATTGAACAGATCTGACAGTATGATGATAGTGTGATGCCAGTAGGATGCTGGTGTTACTTTTACTCATCTACCCACGGAGAGGCAGTGATATATATGCAGCTTTGGACTGTTACAGTATTCTATGCATGTCTGTGCAGCAAATAGTGATTTATAAATCAGAATTGTCTCAAGCGGTGGCTTCCGGTTTTTAAGATAGTAAATACCTTTAAATGACTTTGAGCACGCGTCATAAACTACTGTACAATGTAGTTTTTAATGTGGATTTCTCAAATTTCAGTGTAAAATACAGCTCAACTTCCTTTCCCTCACAAGGCCTGCCTATTAAACCCCATGCACTACATCCTGGGAAATCAGTGCAACCTTGTTAGGCTAAAGGTGGACACAACCATAATCTGGTAATTGTAGCCTGTATATTGCTACTGATTTATTTATAAATACCACAGCCTTTCAATCCTGGCCAGACATTACCACTGTACTACAGTTGCTGGGTTTTTTTTGGTTACTTGTTAGGACTGCTTTCTGTATGTCATTATGAAATGGCACAGCTTAAGAACAGAGATTATGGATAGAGCAAGTGTTATAACAAAGATAAAAGCACTTTAAGTAAAGTAAGGTGGTGTCAGTTCTAGTGGTATGATGAAATATTGGAATATATTATGTAAATCTAATTGCATGCCATACCATACTAATGAATCATCTATGTACTCATTTTTGCTGCTATTTGTTCACGCATTACAGTTATGTCACATGTACACACAGCTCCTCTGATGTTCAGCAGCTAACACTTATACCTGTCCAGCCTCGAGACATTGCAAATGCAATAGAAACATTAGTCCTGCTGAAGTTGCTAAAAAACAAGAGTCAGAGTTGTGTTGCATCATCACTTTTATAGCCAAGCTTCAGTTGCAGTTCTGCCCATCACCCACAAAGCAGGTGTGCTTGCTGAGTCAGAGAGAGAGAGAGATACATACCCTTTGGCTAGAACTAGGCCAACAAAACTATGAGCAAATGGGATTTTGTGTGCATCTAGGAGCATGTGTGTGCGAGGCAGGGTGTGTGGTAGTTGAAGAGATTGTGTACAAAGGGGAGACAGGGCTAAGTAAAGGATATAGTAGGTAGGTAGGGAAATGTGGAATGGAAAGGTGATATTTGAAGAGAGTCAAGGGAGTGAAACAGGAACAGAGTGAGGATGCAAGGGAGTGAAGAGGTGTCAAGGTCAGAGGAGCAATGAAAAAAAATATGACAATATGAAGGAGAAAATAAGAACAAAGAATAGAGGACAGAGAAGACTGAAAAATTTGGAGAACAGCTTACACCTTTTAGCAAGTGATTGGTCCATTTTGAGTTTAATAGATTTTTTTCGAAGATGTTTTCATAACATAAGTAGTGCAAATACTTCTAGTATGTTAAAAAAAAGTAAATAATAACAAAACTCTTTGTGTGTTTGTGTGCTGTGTGTGTTTTAGGTGCTGGGTTGGATCCGTAATGGCGAGTCCATGCTGAACGCTGGTCTCATCACAGCCAGTTCATTACAAGAAGCCGAACAGCTGCAGAAGGAACATGAACAATTCCAACATGCGATAGAGGTAAAATATATATAATTTTCCTCCTCTTGCTCTCCTTTCAGCCTCTCTATTCATGAAGAATTTAGAGGCAAGATGTTGATGTCCATTTACTTGAATGTACTTTGCTTCTTTTTCCTCATACGTACCCAAATCCTATTTTTTCCTCTTCTTCCCTTTCATCATGTTTGTCTTGATTCATCTCCTCATGCTCCTTTCTTCGTCTCCCTTTTCCCTCATCTTTTACCACTTCTGCATCTCCTCCACTCCACTCAACCTTTTGCCTTTCTAAAACTCTTCTCAGGTTCATACGTGTCTCCACTGCCTCCCCTTCTCATCACAAGTCACACATGAAATGGAATTATAAATAACTAATATCTCCACCTCCCTCTTTCTTCCCTCTCTCTTACCTTTCTTCTTTATTTCCTTTCTCTCTTTACCACGGATAATGTCAGGTGCATTTCCTTTGAACTGTATGGAGCCTGGCTCATTTTAATGTAGGCCTGTACCTGACCTACTTCTACAGAGCTCACATACACACACACACAGTTGCACACTCAGAAGAAAGCTGTGTTTATGATTATGGCTTATGTGAGACTTGAATTTTAACACGCATGCTACAACTATAGTCCCTGAATCCCACAATGGGTCCTGCGTGGTGAGAAAAGAGCAAGTGATATGGGAATGTCCTCCTTGACAGTACCCTGCAGGAGCTGCAGACATTACCAAAGGTGGCAGGAAATCTTTCATTCTTCCTTTATCTCCTCCTGTTTTCCCTCCCTCTAGTGCTCTGAGTCCAGCAAGGAGCAAAAGCCTTATTCTCAGGCTAACCGCTATGACAAACAAAACACCAGATACTGTCCTTTTTTACCTCCCTATCTCATTTCCTCTCCAGAATGCTCACTCCAGGACAATCTTTATGACACAGCTATAATCAGACACTACTTCTATTTATTTAGCCTTCCCTCCACCCTTCACCAAACTGCCCTGCAGGGCCAACAGGAAGCTGGGGTCCTATTTTCAAAGCAATCATTGTGATATAGAGATTCATATGACTCTTGAATTTCATTGTTTTTTTTATCTCACCCTTATCCCCCATGCAGAAAACCCATCAGAGTGCACTGCAGGTGCAGCAGAAGGCGGAGGCCTTACTCCAGGCAAACCACTATGACATGGATATGATCAGAGACTGTGCAGAAAAGGTGTTGCTCTCTTACAATTTTATATATCTCTATAGGAAAACATGAATAATAATGCAGGTGGTGTGGTTGCTGTTTTAAAGCCGTTAGTGTTTTGTTTTACTTGAAGGTGGCAGATCACTGGCAGCAGCTGATGCTGAAGATGGAGGACCGACTAAAGTTGGTTAATGCTTCTGTGGCCTTCTACAAGACCTCTGAACAGGTACTTGTGTGTGTGTACGTGTGTGTGTCAATAGACCTGGAAAGCTTGTGCAGTATCAGAGTATGATAAAAAGATTGCTCTGTACATTGCATTGTACGGTGGTTTCATGTACTGTATCATCTATGTCTCAGGTGTGCAGTGTGTTAGAGAGCCTGGAGCAAGAATATAAGAGGGAAGAAGACTGGTGTGGTGGTGCTGATAAACTCGGCCCGAACAGTGAGTCGGACCACGTCACTCCCATGATCAGCAAACATCTGGAGCAGAAAGAGGCCTTCCTCAAGGTGAGAAAGTTATTTCGATTTATATTTAACAAAAGACATGTCAAATCACTTGTTATTTTTGTGATTTCAAAGCTAATTTTCATTATTTGATTAGTTAGAAGGATATTACTATTGACCCTATAAGTGACATCTGTTCTCATTCTGCACACAGGCCTGCACGTTAGCCAGGCGTAATGCTGACGTCTTCTTGAAGTACCTGCACAGGAACAGTGTCAACATGCCCGGCATGTTGTCCCATGTCAAAGCTCCAGAGACTCAGGTTAAGAGTAAGTAGACGATTCAATAATCACCTTTTATCTTTTCTGCATCTTTTCATTACAAGGATATTTATCAAGTTGTTATTATCTCATTCAACTTTCTGTCTAACGTTTCTTAATTTATTCACAGAATTATAAATTCAGGTTTTCAGTATGTTCCAGTATAATGCTGACATACAGTGATAAACATATTGAATACATTTGTGCGCTTGCGTTGTTTCATCAGATATCCTGAATGAGTTGCTGCAGAGAGAGAACAGAGTGCTCCACTTCTGGACCATGAGGAAGCGGAGGTTGGACCAGTGCCAGCAATATGTAGTGTTTGAACGCAGCGCCAAACAGGTGTGTGTTTATGACTGTGTGTGTAGCTACTGTGTGTTTATGTGTGCACTTGCGATAACACAGTTTGGAGATGAGGCTGAGCAGATCGGTACATTGTGTCATTCAATTCACTACAGACAGAATAAGTAGAAATACGCCTCCCTGTTAAATGGTTGAAACAAAACCAGCAAGTAGACTCGTCTCAGTTAGCATGCAGCTGCAACTTCCATCTTGATTTGCCTCTGTTTTTAAATCAAACAGTCTGTGTTTTCTTGTAATGATACATTTCAAATATACTGGAAATGATGTAAGCTGGCAGACATTTGCAACAATGACAGTCTTAAAGATGGCTATCATTATGTGGCCCAGTAAATTTAAACACTACGTTTATTACAGAGCATTGCCAAACAAGTCTCCAGCCATCTCAGTCTCATTTTTACTCCTCAGGCAGTACTGAATATTTCAACCACAGGGATTTTGTGAAGTTTTTCTATGTTGGAGAAGAATGAGATCTGAGCTGGGATGATAGGTCAAGTCACAAGAACACTCAGTATTTCTCAGTCAAACAAGTCTCAGATATAGATTTTCAAAGATACAAGAACCTATGAGATGGACAAAGTTTGGATAATACTGTTTTCAGTCGCAGCCAAGATCTCTTCACGCTCCACAGACTGAGCTGACATCTGGAGTGTTTTATTTAAACATGACTTTGACTGCTGGAAACTTTTTATTTTCAAGAAACCGAACCAAGTTATAATCTACCAGGTTTAAGGCTGTTTAAATACAAGGAACTTTGCTCCCTCTTGTGGTGTTTGGATAGCACAGCGCAGGCACACAGCAGTGCGCTCAGCCAATAAAATCGGATGACATCATAGATGTTTCTAGGACATGGCTATTCTAGGGCGATCCAGGTTTTATCCCCAGGGCCCAAATGCTTTTTGGTCTCACAGTTTGACTGGACCAGTTCTGCCACTGCGAGTTATAAAGTACACAGACATTAAAAAGAATAGAAACTGAGTAGGATCTTTGCCAATTGAATGTTAGAAATGTATGAATAAGTAAAATTTTGAATAGGTGGTAACATATCGTACCTCCATGGTAAACTGATTATATGTGTCATAAAAATCAAAT
The DNA here is from genome assembly GCA_003416845.1 of Oplegnathus fasciatus. Classification (NCBI taxonomy): domain Eukaryota; kingdom Metazoa; phylum Chordata; class Actinopteri; order Centrarchiformes; family Oplegnathidae; genus Oplegnathus; species Oplegnathus fasciatus. The sequence continues at coordinate 61,373 of NTHP01000063.1, forward strand.
TCCTGTGTCATATTGTTGTTTCTGAAATTATATGGATGTCAACTTTCCTAATCCTGAATTTCCATGACTGCGACCAGTTGACATTATAAAAGGATTCTTGAAGTGGAAAATATTACACCCTGATCAGTTAGAATTTAAACAAATGTCCTACTAGATAGGAGAGGATGAAGTGGATGATGGCGAGTTTAATTATACCAGCTATCCCTTTGCTTAAATTTTATTGTAGTAGAGTTCTAAATGTACCAGATTGTTCCAGGTCTTCAGATTTGGATAGTTAATAGAGACTGTATCAAATTGTGTAACTAAAATCCCTGCAGTGTAAATGCACTCACTTGTGATTGGTTGTTTCCTCAGGCCCTGGAGTGGATCCATGACACTGGGGAGTTTTACCTGTCCACACACACATCCACTGGCTCCAGCATTCATCACACACAGGAGCTGCTAAAAGAGCACGAAGACTTCCAGATCACAGCAAAGGTACGTATGTGTGTGTTTGTGTTTATTTGTCGACCTATTAATGTGTGAAAGAAGGTGGGAAGGATAAAAACTGCATGTGTGTATTTTTGTGCCTGTTGCTCTGCTCGTTGTGTTGTGTGTGTTTGCACAGTCCTGCGCTCTGCTGTGAGGCCCATTCCCAGGGCAATGTATTGTCCTGCTTTCTCATTGCTGTGTCACTGTTATTGTGTTAGAGAACAAGCTATTGTGTCCACCAAGCAACACACTGATTCCTAACTCTCTCTCTCTCCCTCTGTCTCTCTCTTATCTACCTTTCCTCCACCGGCACTGCCTCTCTGTGGCCATCTCTCTTTTCTCTCTATGCCCTCGCTCAATGTCTCTCTATTGACAGCAAACCAAAGAGCGGGTAAAGCTGTTGATCCAGCTGGCGGATGGGTTTTGTGACAAGGGCCACGCCCATGCCCTGGAGATAAAGAAATGGGTGTCCTCGGTGGACAAGCGCTACAGGGACTTCTCTCTCCGCATGGACAAATACCGAACCTGCCTGGAAACGGCGCTCGGCATTTCTTCCGACTCCAACAAGGCTGTGAGTGCACACCATTGATAAAAATCAAAGACGATTTATATATTCTTCCTAATGTGTTTTGACAAACTCTATTCATATGATTTATGCTAAAACATTGGGTTGATGCTGTATAATGAAAGACCATGGAGACATACAGCTTTTTGACACAGTATATGTGTGGCACAGGTTATAGTAATAAGTAGTAAGGATATAACCTTGATCTCTAGCCTTTTTAGTGAAAGATTAAACCAAAATCCTGTTTTTATGTGATGAATTTAATCATACAGACTACCCCTGGCTTTAATTTTGTTGTAGCGTTTATTGTTTTATTGAGCTTGCACCAGGTGGTCAGATGTAGATAGATATTGGATCACAACATTTTCCTATTTAAACTCCATCTCCCACCATTTCATTTTAATGAACAGGTGCGAAGTGAAAGCAAATACATCACACATTAGTGTGTTGACTAGTGAATGACCACCATGCCTGTTAAGTGCAACATAAAAGCCACTGTCTCCTTTTCAGAGTAAAGAGCTGCAACTGGACATCATCCCAGCCAGTGCTCCAGGGTCAGAGGTCAAGTTGAGGGATGCTGCCCATGAACTCAACGAGGAGAAGAGGAAGTCAGCGCGAAGGAAAGAGTAAGTGCAAAAGACATTTCCCTGGCACACACTCCCCTGATAACCACCTGATGTTCAGCATCACAGGTTTCCTACAACTGCCTGGAAAAATGCCTGGATGAATAATTTAGTAATTTCTTGCAAACATAGGAAAACATATTATTTTTCAGTCCGATTAACATTTTATAGCTGCAGCCAGGCTTTCATTTCAAATTGTTAGGGATAGCGATAATGTGGAATTCAATGTCAAATTACCCAGAGAACACGAGCACATTAGAGTGAACAGTGAAATCTTCAAATCCAATCAAGTGTGTAAACAAACGGAGATGGAATTTATGGTGCATGTGAGAAGATACAGAGCAGTAATGTGCCCTATGGGCATTTATCACAAAATGTTTCAGTGTTTCTGATGCTGTATAGAATATCTGTGGTAATTAGTTTAAAATGGTTTATGGGGGAAAATCATACAGGAGGGAGCCCATGAACAACCTGTAAATTACAGCACACATATTCACGAGCCATAAGGGGGTTATAATGCATCCACATACAGCAACAGTGCTATATTTGTCTTAACTCTATCCCTAGAAGACATGACGAGTAGTAGAACAGCAGACTGTTTTTGACTGTAGCTCAAAATATGAAAGCCACACACTGTCTTTGTCTGTCGTATTGATACATGGACTCTTTCCTGATAAGTGGAATGATTTGTTCAGCTCATTACGTGATAAGACCAGTTCCTGTTATCTGTGTTTGAATTGTTGTTTATAATTTGCACATAATTACATCATACTGTGTGTATAACAGTTACCATAGTAGTTGCAAAGAATGTAGAAACAGTAGAGTGAAATTCTTTATCTTCCGAATACTTTGTATTGTTTGTTTTAATTTGCACATACTAGTTTTCACCACAGGTTTTTTTTTATTTATATTTGTTCAACGACAGCACCTGACCATGTTCATCACTATCTCCTCTCCCAATGCGCCTGTCCCTTCAGATTTATAATGGCTGAGCTGATTCAAACAGAAAAGGCCTACGTCAGAGACCTACGGGAGTGTATGGACGTAAGTATTGTAGCAAACGCACAAAGAAGCTCATTTACCTCAATTTTGTTTTACACAATTAGGTATTTCCTGACTTGTAGTGAACTGATCGTTTAGTCAAATCTTCATTAGCTCCGCTGTGATTTTTTTAAAATGTTGCTGTCTTCATTTTTATCTTTTGTCAAATGAATGATTAATTGAAATATGTTGTGTGACGATCAGATGCTCTTACATCACAGATGAGTTGGCACAGACAGATTTCTAGGTTTTTAATTGATTATGCTCTGATGTGTGTGTGTGTGTGTGTGTGTGTGTGTGTGTGTGTAGACGTACCTATGGGAGATGACCAGCGGCGTGGAGGAGATTCCTCCTGGTATTGTCAACAAGGAACACATCATCTTTGGGAACATGCAAGACCTCTATGAGTTTCATCACAAGTCAGTAGAGCAGTGATCTGTGACGTTCTGTATTCTTTATCATCAATATCAACTAATTTAGTTTAAAATGATACATTTCAGGTGGAAAGTTGTAGAAGTCAGGATTAGTGACTATACAAAAGTTGTTCCTTAACTTCTGATTGTTCCTCCTTTAAAACTTTCACTCTCTGTACAGTATCTTCCTGAAGGAGTTGGAGAAGTATGAGCAGCTTCCAGAGGATGTCGGCCATTGTTTCGTGACTTGGGTAAGAGATCTGCAAGTTCTGACTTTTATGGTTCAGTTTGTATTTGTGTTCCTGAACTGTTATCATACCTTTACCCTTCAACAATTACAATTTTGTTTTCATCAGCATTTTTTTCTATATAATTAGGTCCATATTAAGTTTAAATACTAAAACATATACAGTACACTAGGCCTATAGAGTATTACACATTTTTCCTAAAGTTGTTGTTAAGCATCCAAGCCTCTTGATATCTTGTGAGTAAAGCACTGGTGTTATTTCTTCTGCTCAGGCTGATAAGTTCCAGATGTATGTGAACTACTGTAAGAACAAGCCCGACTCCACTCAGCTCATCCTGGAACATGCTGGACCCTATTTTGATGTAAGTAACAACCAATACTGCTTGATGTATAATAACTTGTGATATTACATTTAGGATGAGGGATTTTTTTTATTGAAATCCATATACTGCTTCTTGGAGTTTGGTGTAAATACATCTCCAGGGAGTAGAGTTAGAGAATTTTCACATATATATATATATATATATATATATATATATA
>NTHP01000063.1:70454-99170 GCA_003416845.1 Oplegnathus fasciatus
GTGAATGGTACTGTGACAAGCCGATACTACCTGAATAACATCATTAATCCAGTCATTGTGCCTCTGCATGAGCAACACAGGCCTGATTTCATCTTCATGGACGACAATGCCCCAGCTCATCGAGGTCGCATCATCAGGGAACGGCTGCTGGAGGCTGGGGTACCTCAAATGGAGTGGCCTGCACTTTCTCCAGACCTGAAACCCATAGAAAACCTATGGGATCAGATGAGTCGTGGTGTAGAGGGTTGTAACCCCGCACCCCAGAACCTCAATGACCTGAGTGCAGCCCTTCAAGAAGAGTGGAATGCCAAGCCTCAGCAGACAATAAGTCGACTTGTGAACAGCATGAGACGTCGTTGTCAAGCTGTAATTGATAATCAAGGACACATGACAAGTTATTGAGACATTGACATATTTTGTTGTGGTATACCCACCACTGTTGTTAGCTTTTGTTTCAATAAATTGTTTGAGATGAAGAAATTACCATTGCATGCTTCTACTTAAATGCCCTACTTTCATGATATAATATCACTGTAGCATGAACTTTTTACATTTTCCATAAATTTCACCCGAAAGTCGAATATCCCTAACTTTTTGTGAGTAGTGTATTTGAACATACTGTACTCACATGCAAACACAAAATTACTTTTTTCCTCCTCTCCTTTCACTACCTCAGGGTTTGATGGGAACATTGACTCCCAGGGAGAGTTGATACTCCAGGAGTCCTTCCAGGTATGGGACCCCAAGACTCTGATCCGTAAGGGTCGTGACCGACACCTCTTCCTCTTCGAGATGTCCCTGGTATTTAGCAAAGAAGTCAAAGACTCCAACGGGCGCAGCAAGTACCTGTACAAGAGCAAGCTCTTTGTAAGCAATTTACTGTTTTATCAGACTATAATGTTTCTTTTTTTCTACCTATTATGACAGCTGAGAAGTCAATTACGATGTACTGTGAAACTTACTCCATGTCTCACTCCTGTCTCACGATGTTGATTATAGTTGTACATATTATTATTATTTTTTTATATATATATTTTAATGTATTTGACATGTTATTCACTCCCTCAGACATCAGAGCTTGGAGTGACAGAACATGTGGAGGGAGATCCTTGTAAGTTTGCCCTGTGGGTGGGCAGGACCCCGACCTCAGACAACAAGATCGTCCTCAAGGTATCGAGATGTTAATTTTAATGGTGGAGACAAAGGGGCAATGTTTGGTCACTGCATTCATATTTACATTAACAATGTCATTATAAAATTAACTTCTTTTTCCTCTTTTAATATAATAAAAATGATGATGAAGTGTAAAATAGACCCCCATATGATTCCCCTTGTGCATTAGCGGTCAAGTTGTTCACACATAAAGAAGAAGAGTCACTCCATATCTGTAGTCCACCCCCACTAAATCCTACATAGTTCCCTCTGTTCAGCCAAGAAAGTTCACTCCCTGTAGGGGGTTGGAGTGTTACTTTCTGCAACTTATTCACTCATCACACAGAAACATTAGCATAGCAGTTGATAGGTCATAATCCAAACTCACAAGCAACTTGATAGTTCTCACGCAGTGAGTCAGAAGCAATGTTTTATGCAGGGTGTATGTGCATGTTTTTTTTGTTTTTTTTTAACTGACAGAGAGTAAGACAGAAACTTGTGGATCCCAGTGTATGTGTTACGGTGTGTGAATGTGTGCTTTACAGCTATCTGTCTTATTACATAACTTCTGATGACCATCCTAATCTGTGTCTTATGTAACACGGTGCCACAGGAGCCTTGGTGCTGCTGGTTGCTAAGTGAAGGAGGCAGAGAAGACACAGACGAGGGTAGTCATATGCAAAATACAGTGTCGCATTGACTCAGTGACGTAAATAAACATGACTCTAACAATAAAAGTCCATAGTCTCTCTGTGGAATCCTAAGTGGAGTTCAGGAGACACCATTGACGTCATTTTTCATTGTGTCTGAATATATGGCTCAGGTACAAGATTGCAAGGATCAAAGCACTCATGTGGGATCAGAGAGAACTATATAACTGCTAAATTGAATCCGATACTGTGTTATGGGTCAACAATTAATTCATTCAGGCCAAGTGAACAGGGAAACTGCTTTTATTTTTCTCCATTGTTCACATCTCTCGTTGTTGATTTAATATTCTGCCTGTGTCTGTATATGAAAAAGCAGGGAAAAAAACACCTGCCTACACTGCTGACATAACAGCTGCACATACTACAACCTGTAAATCTGACTTTTATCTGATGCAATCATGTGTTGTGTCCCAGGCTTCAAGTATTGAGAACAAGCAGGACTGGATCAAACACATTCGGGAGGTCATCCAGGAGCGAACTGTCCACCTGCGTGGAGCTCTGAAGGAGCCTATCCACATCCCTAAAGCCACCACAACTAAACATAAAGGCAGACGGTAAGCTAACAGTGTATTACTCTGAACTTAAGTTTTCGTTAATGCTGTTAATGAGTTTGAATGTTAATTATGTTAGCCATCATAAAAAGTAGAATACAGTAAAGTAATATTGTATATGCAACAAATATTTGAAAATAAATACAATAGTACGTTTAAAAACAATTTCAATCAGTTTTCCAATAATGACCATTAAAATGCTGCAGCTGGACGCAGCTTGAATCAACCATTGCAGCCATGCTGGCGAAAGACAAAAGTGACACTACAGAGCAAAACCCACCTCAGAATCCAGGCTGTTACAGCATGTCAACTCAATAATCAATATTTCCAGTAATAGATCTAGAAAAACATAATGATTATTAATAATAGTAATGATGGAATGACTGTAATGATAATCTGTCTGCAGGGACGGAGAGGAGCTGGACAGCCAGGGAGATGCCAGCAGCCAACCGGATACCATCTCCATCGCCTCACGTACATCCCAGAACACACTGGACAGTGATAAGGTAGGGTTCTCCAGGCAGTCTTTATCCCCAAAATGTACTAGGCAGCACTTTAGTGATACACAAAATAGACAATTTTTCTTTTCAGTTTTTTTTTAATTTTTTAATTTCCCTTCACTTGTCACACTGTTTAGTTCATTTAGTCAGTATGTAGCTACTCTGTCAGTGGTCGTTATCCATGTGCCATCACACAGTGACATGATGGTCGGATGCTGCAAACTGGTTACATGCAGGCAACTCTTCTCAAGTTGTTTCCTGTGAAAGTGTTTGTGTTAGGAGGAAGAAACAGTCCATCTGACAGGGGCTTTGAAACTGTGCGCGTGTGTCTGTGCAACCGTGTGCGTGTTTGTTTATGTGTGTGTCTGTGAGAGAGAGAGAGAGAGAGAGAGAGAGAGAGAATCTTACCTCACTGGGAACAGGGACAGTCGGCCGTGGTTATATCTGGTAATAGCACCACAGAAGGCCTGTCCTCCTACGCTCAGTATGAGCAACTGTAATGCTAACACACACAAGCGCACACAGATAAAAAATCTTTCCATACTTTTATGTCATACTAATTATAAAATGTAGCGGTGGACTCTCTTACATGAGATCATTATTTTCACACTTGAATTGGACTTTCCCCAGCTCGCCCTCATACACTTCTGTAGTAGGAAAAAAAGAAAATTAGCTTAGCGTGTTCACTGTCGCCGTTTAGTAAACTGTGGTTGCTTCACGTAACTTAAAACCAAATTGTAAAGGTGAGGAGGTGAGCAGCGTGTGTGTGTGTTCATGTGTGTGTGTTTATCCGCTTGTGTCCAAACTATCACAGACACTAATTATTTAGCCAATGTTCCCTCAGTTAAGGACATATCCACATGCATAAACAATTAAAACACACAGTAACACATGCAAATATAAATTGTGCGTCTCAATGACACTTTTTGAATGCTTCTCTCTATCTCTCTGTCTCTCTCACTGTGAGGACTCTCTGTGAGACCTCTCATTCAAGAGGCAGTGACAGTGGTGTGTTTGTGTCAATGTGTGTGTGTGTGTGTGTGTGTGTGTGTGTGTGTGCGTGCGTGCGTGTGTGCCCCTGTTCCTGTGTGTGTGTCTCTGCTTTAGTGACTGACTTGTGTGTCAGCAGCTTCAGCCTCCCACACTCTCTTCACAGAGGATGCTCGTCTGTATGCCAGACAGGAGAGCACAGTTTTAAGTCCTCAGAGCTATCGATCTCACACTTTGCTTCAAACATAAAAATATTCTGGCAACCACTGTGTTTTTTCCTCGAATTTTTGGGTGCGTTTTTGTTTTGTTTTTTTGATAAATGGACATTAGTTAGCTAAATTGTGGCAACATTTGTTTAAAGACAAGGATGGATTAACTGCTCCACTCCGGGGAAGAGACGCACAACAGGGAATCACTTAACCTTCAATAGTCTGATTGTAAGCGCCCACAGAGGAGCGCTGTTGACAGCAGCAACTTTTCTTCTGGCCTTTGGATGTTCTAATGGATCAGGATTGTAATAATCTGTGGCTGTTTTTCCCGGGGGAAATATTCCATGAAAAGTAAAAATAAATTTTACTGTTTTTCAGACAACTTATGCTTATCTAGCATCTTCGCATTGTGATTTAGGACAGTTTTAGCGTTTGCTGTAGGAAACAGACTGCTGTAAAGTTTTCTAGCTCTTTGGGACTTCTTTCACAATGAGGGAGTGGAGAACAATGGAGAGGCTAGAGGAAAGGAGCTCACATCCCGTTTCTCAGCTCCTCAGCTCTCTGGCTTTACCACACTACCAAAGGGTATGTTGCAAATAATGTGTTTTGCAGTATTTGAAAAAAAAAAAAGCACTCTTGTGATATTTACGTGGCAAACATCATTTGAAATGATTAATGCTATGTATGTATTTCAGTTATAAAGGACACAAGGAACATGTAACACTGTATGTTACTTTTTCTTACAGAATTTACCATGGAGTACATGAACTGAAAATGCTTCCATATAATAAAAATACAGGCATACAAGTTGCAAGCAGTGAAGAATTAAGAACTTGAAAACATGAAATTGAATTAACGTCTATTGCTATGTACAGCAGGGAGGACAAGCTACTCATTATTTGACATTTGTGGTATTCGTTTGCATTTATTGTGTTCAAGAAAGCCAATTAATTTTAACTATGTATTGTAGAATCTGTGCACCCTATGGTGTACTGTTACTGTATATCTTTCACCTGTGAGCACAGAACACTTTTCTAAGAGATCGAAGCATTCATAGCAATAAGCAGCTACATTTCCAGTCACGTGCTGAACAGAAACCTTTGAGAATAACTAGTGAGCAAAATGACTAATTCCACCTTGTTCCACCTCTATCTAATATTGCCTGTCTTTTCATAGACACTCAGATGATCAAAGCCAGATCGTCAGAGTGACGTTTTGTTCAGTTTTGCTAGAATGAGTCACCAATCATCAGTGCATGTACAGTTTTACTTTACAGTGCTGCTGGAGTATCTGTGCTATTAGCGAAGCATATTGTGTGGGAATATGCTGTCGTTCTGAGAGCCCATTGATTCCATTTAGTGATGTCAGAAGTAATTTTGCTGAATGATCATGCTTGTTGGCATCAGCTTATTGTACCAGGTACTTATACAGTAGTATCTGGACTTTTTAAAATATTTGTGGCAAGATTATTCAAATGCAGGATAAATAATGAGAAATGTATGTCTGTCTTTCAAATTTACAATCTATAGTGGAGCTCAGAGATACAACACTGGATTATCCTGTGTGTTGGTATTCAGGACTGACTGGATGAGATACCTATGAACAGTAGCTATTATAAGGCACTCTTTTATTTAGTGCTTCAGTCCTAAATATGACTCCACACTCTCTCCACGTATACTAATGGCTGCAGGCTGTTCTCTTGGAAAATCAATGTTTTCCAAGAGGATTTAGCTTGTTTTATGACTGGATATAATTTATCCTCACAGTGTTCTGTGGACACTGTATCCATGCCTTGTGCAAACATGTGAACGGTAGAAATGAAATGAACAAATATCCATATATATATTTTGGGGTTTTTTTGTTTTTTTTTAACAGATAAACATCACTAGGTTTTCACAGACATCACTTATTTCCTTCCATTTCAGCTGTCCGGTGGCTGTGAGTTGACAGTGGTGATCCACGACTTCGTGGCCAGTAATGGTAGCAGCAGTGGGGAGCTGACGGTGCGCCGAGGCCAGACTGTGGAGGTTCTGGAACGACTCCATGATAAGCCAGACTGGTGCCTGGTGCGGACCACAGACCGCTCTCCAGCCCAGGAGGGCATCGTACCCTGCTCCATGCTCTGCATCGCTCACTCCAGGTCTTCCATGGAGATGGAGGGGCTCTTCAACCACAAAGGTAAGAGGATGTCTCCTTGGATTCTCATACCCACACTGGCCTGGTGGGCTGGAAGTTATTTTCTCATATTGAGGCACATCTGGACATTTCAGAACACTAGGAAAGTTAATTGGGTGTATTTCATCTATGGAAACAGCAATGGTGGCCTGCAGAATCTTATCTCAATCAACAGCTGTCTGTCACATCCATGCACATATGGACACTTGAAACATTGGGGAAAGCTAATAGGATGAATTGTTTGTTTGCAAACATAGCATTGGGGACCTGCAGAACCTTCACTTCTCACCAAACAGCTGCTTGGGGAAGCACGTACATGTATTTCTAGGAGTTGCTATGCAACTGTGGAAAGCCCGGTTGAAGCACAGCTCTCTTTTAATTATCTTAAAATACTTTTAACCTTTGAATTCCCAGCACTGCCAACATCCACAGATCTTATTACTGTATTGTCAGAAACCCTTATTTTGTCTTAAACACACAGCATAATAAACATAAAATATTAAACGGCCTTATGAGGGTTCAGTCCTGGAAGATGTCAGAATCTGCATCTGTTGTCATCCCCAAAGGGTCTTATTAAGATGAGTCAAAGCATGGTTCCCAAGGTTTTTTCCAGTCTGTGTGTGTGCTAACATCACACCAGCTCTGGTTACAATAACAGAAGTATTGTTGAATCATGTCCTGCCAGAATATTAACTTCATCATAATTACCAACACCACAGATTATTGTTAGAAATGTGGGAATTTTATTTCATTCATAGAAACACACATTATACATTCACTAGTCTGATATATATTTGAATATATCAGACTAGTGAATAAAACAGGATACAACTTGGGGCAAAGATGTGGCCACTCTGTTGAAACAAAAATACATTTCATAGCATTCTGGTTCGTGACAACATGTAGGATTCATTTTACAATATCTCATTATTTTGAATATTGACAAAGGGTTATAGCCTGTTAGTTCTTATTATCCAATATAAGATTTTTTTCTTAATAACAGTAAGGCTTTGCAAGCTTTAAGATGCTGGCTGTATCTTGTTAACTCTTAACTTCTAAACTCCCTGAGCATGTATTTGGTTCAAGTTCTCTGACAAAGACCTAGTATCCGGCTCAGGTGGCTGCTAGGTATACTTGTAGGGGTGATGGTTTCTTTATCCAGTAGGTGTGACTCATGTCATACCCTGGTTCTATCCATCTCCATATTCTTATCAACTGTTGTAGGATCTGCTCCGTGCATCAGTTCATGTTATGATGCAACGACATCTGCTGTCTTACTGTTTGACATCTCACTGAGCCTAGGCAGTCAGGGCTTATTGCAGCCTTTTCATGATGTTTAATCTTATGTCTGCCCCTGGGACATGTAAGGCATTGGTGTTGATCTCATTTCAATTCTAGATAGGTTGATGAATAGATACTGTGTACACTATATTTGCCTATACTATACATACATACTGGAGATTTGGCTATTTTTCTTGTGTCCAAAACACTAGGAAATCATAATCTAACCAGTGATAAAGTACTAAACAATGAATAAATATAGGTAACAGAAAGAAGTGAGAGGGAAGGACTCCATACACAGACCTGACCCCCATTCGACACTTGGTTCGTTGGAGTTATGAGCTGCTGTCATCATGTCTTGACAGAAGTTTCTGCTTGTGCCTTTCCCTCTTAAATCTGGAAGAGTGGGTGAGAGCTGTACTGCTTGTTTCTATGGTAATATAGCATACAAATATTTTGCTGGCAGCGTCTTTGTAGTCAGCATGAGAAAGGTCTGCATTTGTATTTAAAATTATAGGATGCTTGGACTGTACACAGGAACTCACAACTTTGGAATTAGCAGAATGATTTACTGGTACAGCACAGGAAGAAGGGTAGAATTTTCCCAACTACTTATTTTGCGCTTTAAACTGCAGCCTCACTGTTTCTCATCTCTGTTTTGCTTACAGAGGCTCTTGTTTTTATGTGGTTTTCCTTGGTCCTTTGGTTGCGCCTATGCAGCCCTCACTGTCTGTATCTGTGTGTTTGTGTGGCCAGAGGGAGTGATGAAAGGGAGCTTCTCACTGCAGGGGTTGCTGTGGTCAAAAAAGGCTGTAGTTGAGGAGGAGGGAGACGAGGATAACAAAAAACATCTTTGCTACTTTGTCAGCCTTTTGTGTTTACTGACCAACCACGTAGGCCACTTTGTCCGAAGTTATGGAAGGGTGACGGTTTAGGGGATTAGTGTTCTCCGGGTAATCTCCCCTTTTCCTGCTGTGTCTCGCAGCCAGGAATAATTGACTGTCGGGGGGCCAGTGTCTCTGTCTGGACAGAATAGAATAGAATCTAATTGTTCACATACAGTAGGATTAGCCTGCAAAGTGTATAGCTGGCAGCTGGTTGTCTGCTCTGATTATAGGATGTTTAGTGTGAAATAACAGTAGTTCACATCTATAGTATGTGTTCTGTGTGTGTGTGTGTGTTTTCTGTATGTTTAATCAAGTCCTGTGTCGTTCAATTAGCTACTGAAACCTGTGCAAATCTACACATTCCTGTTAAGTCAGATTTAGAGCACTTTCTTCTACATACTAATCACATTTTCAGTTTGATTACTGGAATTCCCCCATTTGTCAAAACATGCAGGTTGACTCTCAGTGCCTCTCAGAATTAAATAAATACAAAGGTATGCATTTAATGGCAGTGTTACTGATAAAAGGACTCTGTAAGGAGTAGAGAGTAAGTGCTGGTGGTGTACATACAAGTGTGTGCGTGTTCTTACAGGAAAGAGTGTGTTTGGAGCCCAGGGAGACACACACACAAACACACACTCACAGTTAAACAGGGAGATCTTTGTGCATCTAGCCTGCATAGCTATTCCTGACTGCACAGTGTGTCAGATTAAGTAAAGATGTAGTAACGGAGTTAAGTGTTGAATATATATAGTAGTAGTTACAAAACTCAGACCCTTAAAAACCCCCAATGGAGATTCTGAATTCTAGGAAAACGATCTGAAATTTGTAACCAACCACTGAATATGACACAGATTTTTCCACTGAGCATTTTGCTGTTCACTTCTCTTGGATTTCATAACCAAGTCTATATTTGTTCCAAGCATACTGCACAACTTGTATGCATCCTAATGCCTGTAAAATATGCACCCGCCCACACAAACTGAGTGGGTGCTTCTACAAAGTGTAATACGGTAGATGTGCTGCATGTTTACAGACATCCCCTTGGAACAGCAGAGGCACAGTGGAGGCTTGCCCAATATCCTCACAGCAGCCTACTCATGAGGGAGGGAGGGACAGAGATACAAAGAGAAAGAGAGAAAACATCCTACTCTCTCTAATGCTGCATTTGACTTTTTCTTTTTCCTCACACTGGACTTTACACTTCGTCCCCCCTGGAATTTTGGCGACGCAGTTACTGCAGAATTATTTTTACTCTTAACTATAAGTCACTTCAGAAACAATTTTAGGTTTTGCATAGGAATTTAAAGTCAGCTGTCATACCGGTGGAGATGCTGTGAGGGAGTATTTCAAGTCAGAATTCCAGAGGCTTGATATTTGACTGACATGGCCCGTGGAATCGAGTCGTTAGTGTCTCTAAACCCATTTTGCTCCATGGATTCAGCACAGGGAGGACACTCTGACAACTGCAAGTTCTGGCTGCTGGACCTGGGTAGGTGCCTCGATCATGTGTAACACATGAATAACGATGTAACGTGTAGGACACAAGTAATTCTCTTGCTCTTCTGCTTATGTAAACATGCAATATTTCTATGTCAGGGTAGGTTTTGCTTGATGAAACAGTTGTTCTGTTTCTGTATTTTCTACCAGAGTTTGATATGGAGATACTAACGTGTCTGTAAAATGCTGTATTTGTTAGATAAAATTGCAGTTTTTGCTTTTTCAATACTATACAGTGGATAAAGACTGAAAAGTTGAGAAAGAGAAATTACACAAGTAATAAGTTGTTCTAGTTTACCAGTTTGGTATTAGTGTTTGTTCATCTTATGTTTAAGATGTAAAGAAATGTGGTGATAAAATCTGAGCGCGGCTACACACTATGCAGCTTTTGCTCTCAAAGCATGCAGGATCAAAAAGTTGGATTAAAAATACGACAGTTTCAAGTGTGACAACGACACTGTTATTGTGTATGAAACAACTATAGTTCTACAGCTTTTTTCTTTTTTGATAGCTTGTCCTTGTGTGTTGTTGATTCTACATCAGCTATGTTCAGATAGGTTTAATGCAGAGGGCATCCACTAATCAAGTGTGGATTATGTTGTGGCATTATGGCAGTGAAAGCAATTTGGTGAATGCACCGTTATGTGATGAGATATTAAATCTACTGAAATCACATTGACAAGATTATAGCTTTGTGCCTATTTGTATGCCAGGTCGGGCGGGTGCTGCACAGAGGGGCAGAGAGTGTTATTGTAGACCCCAGGGAGAAAAGAAAATAATGAGGTCAAATAGAATAGAATAGGAAAATGAAGAACTTCTCATGTTCCCGATCCTTTTTCTGTTTAATGTTTTCACAGTTGTATGCAGTATAGAGTGTAATAAAGCCTTAAGAAACACCAAAATATCAGACTAGTTTGTGTAGCGGGTGGTCTCTAAACTCTCCCATATCTCCCATCCCAACTCCACGCCCTCCCTAACTATGGCTGTTGGTGGCAAGCCCTCTCCAGCATTGTCCACATTTTTACAGATCAGCCAGCCAAACCCCCTGGAGCTTTCCCACACCCTGCACCTCCGCCCCTAAAAGCTCATCTCCAACCACACCAACTGATGTTTGCGTGTGTCTGTGTGTTTGTATCACTTCTCCTGAGGAAGATAAGACCACACGAAAGATGCTCCCCTGGCGACACCTCTGGAATCCCAGGCATGCTTCTGTGGAGCTGCGCAGACTTTCGGGATCACTCCAGCTGTACAACAGCCCCTCCCCTCCCTCCTATTCTGAGACACTGGCGCTCACACAGAGTTGTAAATCTAGCATGTTCTTTTCAGTAGCGTGAATGAGCAGTGACTGAATTATGATAGCGTGTTGGTAGCTTGCAGATAAATTAGCAAACATCTGAAGATGCAGTGGAGAGTATCTGGTGGACTCTTGGTGGGTCTCTTCTCAGGAATATCAGCCCACAGAGTTAAACTGAGAGGATGTTATTATTCTTAGGTCGCATACAAATCATGTTCAGTATTAATGCTGACATTTTTATGATTAAGCAGATGGTGGAGGCACTTACTAGATATTTTTAAATTTGAATGTCCGTACATGCATGTACACTACATGTTGCATGTTTACTACACTGTATGTGTACACACATGCTGTTTGTGTACCCTGTGCCAAACACTAATGCTACATGAAGACATAGAAGTGCATCACTCCAATGATCATCACAGTCGACTCAGCAGTATGATGCTCTAATGAGTCTACTGATGAATTAACCAGGAAGTGAACAACTTGCCTTTGAGCCAACATTGCTCCGGAGACAGAGATACCAGTTTACTAATTGAGTCAGAATAATAATTTTAGCAAAGATTAACAAACATATTGCTAAACATTTTAAAGACAGTCATGGGCAAACTAGAGATTCTTGTCTGAATTCTCACTAAATTTTAAGAAAATTATGTTGACTGTGATAAAGACATTTATGGTTATGGCCACTCCTAGATGTATACATTAGATACTGACATCCTTTATCCTAATAGGGCTTTGCTACATTAAGTTTAGTCTCTTGCCATTTCAGGGAAATGGCCAGCAATTCAAATTTTTTGTACATAGTGTCAGTCTAGTGTCAATATATGCCCCTAATGTATTTATTGTTTTTACAGTTGGGAATTCTGCTTTTGTAATTACAAGCTTACCAGATGGGACTGATGGGACCAGATGTCATTTCCAGTTGCCACCTTTGTTTTGGGCCCAGGAATGAAAATGCTCCTTGCAAAATAGCCACAAATTCTATGACTTTAAACCATAGGAAATACAGCAGTTTGTGTGTCCAGGTAGTACAACATTAAGACAAACTGAATAATCCACTTAAGAACTGAAGCCTCTTGAATGAGTAGTGAAACAGCAGTCTAATATTTCAGTCCAGTGGATTATTCATTTTGTCTTGAGGTATTTTAGCAGCAGGATTGAAGATTGAAGAATCTTTAAGATTTGTATTTTACTATTATTATTGTTAGCTTGTTTCCGTGCCTCAAATGTAATTTTCGATACAAAAACAATGATAATGTGAGGAGGGCAAACTCTTAGCCAGAGTCACCCCTGCAAACAAACTATGTGTCCCCCATTTTTGTTTCCCATGAGTGAGAGACTGACCAGCTGTTCTTGAGGTGTCACCACAATGAAAGACACCCTGCAGGGCAAAGGGCAAAGGTCATGCCCTCTGTGTGTGTCTCAAGGGTTATTTTCTACTAAGGAAGAATGTGTCAGGGCTACTGACCCCATGTTTCACCCATTCACGCCCCTGTTAGCACAACCTCTTCAGTCTAATCAGAGCATGTAGAGAGCACCAGATGCTTATCTAACTGTCAAAGTGTGGACATTTTAGTCATGACAACTGTCCTTTATGTGTAGTAGGTAGATTTCTTTGTTTTTAGCCAAAAGCACCACATTATCCATGGTTCAATTATTACTGAAGCAATATTTTATATGGCCCATTTATTGACATTTCTGAATTAATAGATATGTTACTAGTAATGCTTATCCTCTGCTAATTTTTAATATTCCAAATTTATGGAATCCTACTTTTAATATTGGCAACTTATTGAGGCAGTGTTCCTTTACAACTGGGTGAGTATTTGAATGACATTCAAGGGGATAAAAGTAATTGTTTCTCATTTGTAACCCAACTGGTGTGAATTGACAGTGTAAAATATTTGTCTGCTTAGCTTGCCCCGCAGCCTGTGATGTAATAGCTGAGACGCACTTGCTAACAGCATGGCTACATGTTAGGTTGTGACCCCAGTGTTTCTCCAGGAAGCACGGTCTGTTTGCTCTACATGAGAAGTCCTGACTCCTGTGTCTGGCTCTCTGGTTCACTCCCTTTAAAAGCACAAGTTTCCACCTAAGTGTTACATTATGCACGCAAGTAGGTGTGTGTTGTAGGTTGTCAGTGTTGTCTGCCAGTGATACTAAAAATAATCAAGTAATCAAGTTTAGTTTATTTGCCACGTATAATCATACTGGGTATAATCATAGTGAAATGTGCGATATAGCAGAAAGGGGCCTGGTTTACATTAGAAAGAAACAATATGTGATGCCTAAGTGTCCACTTACAGTTATTTACCCAAAGTATTGAGGACTTCAAAAACTCTAGCAATTCAAAGGCCTAGTCAGATCCTGTACTTTCTGCTTTTACTATGAATAATGGATAAAATGTACTGGTGTACATCATCTGAAGTCAACATTGTCAGAACTCATAAAGGAAGGTTGTAATAGTCCTTGGAGAGCAACAATAGTAAATGCTAAAGTATTCCATGTCATCAGAATTACAGCCTTAAATAGGCTCCATGATTGTACCCATGACTAAAACATTCCAGGGCAGTATCGTAACAAACAGTTGTGACTCTGGTTTTCATTTGGTACTGCTGGGGAGGTGGTGGAGGCAGGTTAATCAAACGGCTTTCCTAAAATCTAAACTAAACAGTGAGGTTGCATGTAAAGATTTGCGCCAACAAAGGGATTTTCTTCCATCAAATTGCCATCAAGCACGACAGACAACCCCTCCACACCTCCTACCCTCTTTAAATATGCCCTTTGTGTGGAATTTATAGATCTCCAGAGCAGCTCAAGCCACCCCTTCCCTGGGAAATGGAACAGTATCCGTCTGACTTTCCGTCTGGTAAAAAATAAATTGCGGGATGAAAACTGGATAAAAAGATGTGTTCTCGCCTGCTCTGCCTTGACATATTCACGTTATTGTTCGCCTGACTCATGGCTAAGAAAATCTTGCACGAGGCAGCTTAAGTATTGCAGAATTGGTTAAAGTTCATGACCGTTATCGCTCAGGTTATGCTGAAGATATCTCCTAATGACCTGGGCTTTGTCAGAGTGAGATGGTGAGAGGAGTCTCAGAGAAGGAGTCTTTAACGGTGCCTGATGTAGGAGATGCTTGTTATTCTGGGAACCGTGCTTTCTTCTTCCCTTGCATGTGATGTGAGAACACATGCTTCGTATCAGCAGAGCGCAGTAAAAATTAGTCTCCCAGAGGCTGAATGACTGACACGCATGTTCACATGCAGATGTGTTCATTCAGGCTGTGTGAAAGTGTCCAATGAGGGAAGGCAGAATTTCCACACCTGCCATTCATAAGAGCCATTCAGCTCGGTCACATGGTACAAATAATCTTTAGCAGCTGCATCTTTTTAACCACTTGAATAGCTAAATGATGGAGAGGCTGAAGCCTGAATCTCTTGAACCTTTCACTCTTTAGTCAAGCTGTGACACAGTATGCTAAAATAGATAATTCAGCCTTGTATTCAGACATAAATTAATATATTTCTCAAAAACTGTTAAAAAGCCCATTGTTTTCTTTTCTACATTTAGCCTTGAAGTCCAATAACTCACAATATTATGTGATGGGAGAGTATCATCTTTGAGTCAACTTCAGCCCCCGTAGAGATGCACTTGTTTTTGCAGTCAGACACAATAAGGACATCATCTCCTGCACCAAGAAAGAATTAGTTTAGCTACATCTCGGATCAGCTTTGCATTTAAAGTGATAAAAAACATCAGTTTAGGAACGTATTCAGAGGCTTTAAGAAGAACTCTGTGTCCCTTGAATGTTTCCTAGTAGTTTCACAGTTTTTTTTACCTCACTCTCTTGTAGTGGCAGCAGAGTAAGGGATACTCTTAAATCATGCTGTTAACTTGTGTTGAACTGTGAAGTCTTACAGGAGGTGAAAGGTCTTGCCCAGGGAATGCTATATGGTGCCAGAGTTGGGGTTATGTTGCAAAGTGTGACAGCGCACGAAGAAATCCGACCTGAACATTATCATCCCAAGACTCCTTGGTCAGATAGCTTGTCGAGCCAGCCGAGAGATTTTGTTTCTTCATTCAGTAGCATGCAGCTGCATTTTTGATTATGGTAAAGAAAGTTAATAAGGGAACGTCCGGGCAATGGAGGAGAGTGGGGGTTAGGCTAAAGATGGGAAGGAGAACATGAGTGAATGAGCAGACAGGTGAGACAGACAGGTGGATGTGTGTTTGAAGTACTCAGACAAAGCCTCAAGCATCCCTTTATCCTGTATTATTTTTTTCATCGCTCCATTACTAGTCGAAGAAGCGCTTTCCTCCTACAGGTTCCCCAAGGAGCCGCCATCGCTGTGAGGAGGAGGCCAGCCTGCCTACTGCACATAACACATACAAAACCTGTACCAATGTTCTCTCACTATATGAAAACACACATATGCATTAATGGTGACTATAATGTTGTTTATGGTTTGTTACACTTTAAAAAAAAACATGTAGCACATATTAACTACTGATTGGGTTGATCTAGTTTAATATATACATAGAGCTTAAATGCAGAAAGAAGACATATGGAATCTGACAGTTGCTGACAACTAAATAACTCCAAATCGTAATATTTTTGACCAAATGAGGTATATTGAGGCATATTAATAACTGAAGTTTGATTTATGGACCGGAAAATGGCATATTGCACACTTCTCAGTTGAAAAGACTTCAAAAAATAGAACAGTTTTGTTACTGTATTTACAAGTGTTTGTGATGTAAACAAACCTTTCACAGCTCCAGACAACATTAATCACATGGGTTGGTTGTTGTCCCTGAATTAAAAGACCTGTCAATCAATGGAAGACTAATAGCAAGTTCCAATCTTGTGTTTGTATTTTTTGGTTAAATAATACTTTTGTCTACATTTGGATCAAGGATTATGTCACTATACCTGTGTTAATATCATTCTTGACCTTCCCTTTCTTTTATCCCCCTCACCCTTAGACACCTTGTCTGTATCCAGTAATGACGCCCTGCAACCAGGATCCAGCCAAACCCTGGGTCCTCACAGCTCACCAGGCCCCAAGCGTCCTGGGAACACCTTAAGGAAGTGGCTGACCAGCCCCGTACGACGGCTCAGCTCCGGCAAAGCCGATGGTCACGTCAAGAAGCTCGCCCACAAGCACAAGAAGAACCGTGACGGCACAAGGAAGAACATGGACATAATGCCCGGCTCGCAGAAGGACTCTGACGACAGCGCCGCCACACCACAGGACGAGACACTGGAGGAAGTAAGAACAGATAAAGCAGTGGATAACTGACCCTGTCAGAACATTCAATAACACAGTTTTGGTTCTGACCTACCACCTGACAGTCATTGTTCCCCTTCTCTCTCTCTCTCCAGCGTATGCGTAATGAGGGGCTAAGCAGTGGTACCCTGTCCAAGTCTTCCTCATCAGGCATGCAGAGCTGCGGCGAGGAAGAAGGAGAGGAGGGGGCCGATGCTGTCCCTCTACCTCCCCCTATGGCCATCCAGCAACACAGCCTGCTGCAGCCTGACTCCCAAGACGACAAGGTGGGTCACACAGGGCAATATACACATACATAACTATACATGGTCACAGTGGTATGCAGAAATACAATGCACAGTACCACCCAAGACAAAATAAGGGTTGTGTTTTGTATTTAAGCTTAACCACAACAAAATAGATTTATGTGTTATTGTACTTTATCTTAAATGGGCCAAACATGCTTTTGCTTCATCAGCGATGTGGTGGCAAACAAATACAGATATCATGTGCATTAATTGGGGGGGAGTTGCACAGGTAAAAATAAGATAACATACTGTAGATAAGTGCAGGCACACACAAAATAAATTACTCTTCACAGGAAGATGCCTGTTCAAGCTGTTGAACTTTTAAACTTGGATTTGCAAATCCAAAGAAAAAAATATTTTGTTCTTTTCAAAATTAAAAAATATCTTGTCCACATTCATCCTAATTTAAGCAGCCAAGTGTTTGGTTCCATATAGAGGTGTATAGATATCACTTTGCATCCACACAGAGTTTACAATAACACAACTTTTACTTTGGTACTAATAACTTTTCTTTTCTTTTTCTCTTATTTTCTTGATGGTTGCATGTTCCTTCCTTCAGCATTACGTTGATTTCTGTTCTGCTTCTCTTCTTTCCCAGTTTCCCTATCTCTCCATGTAAAAACCACTTCATCATCTCCGCTTTGGATCCTTCTTTATTTAACTTTTTTCTTGCCTTTTTGTTTTCTGTCTTTCACCAACTAAATGTCATTCCCCTGGAGTGTAATTGTTCTACTGTTGCTGAAGTGAATGCTCCATTCACGTGTTGCTGCAGTGGCGAGGTGTTTGTGGGACTAAATGGTGAATTCCCATTAAGTCTGGTTTTGAACAGGGGATCCTTTTTAAAACTTTGCCTGCCACTATGCCTCAGACTGGGCTCTGTTGCAGAGGCAAACTTTCTCTCCAATGGAGTATTAAGCAACACTGTTTGCTGTACATAAGTTGTTTGACCAATCATGGTGCTCGTGCTTGAAGAGCAGTCCAATCCTAGAGCTTGCCCTTGACCTAAACCCACCTCATAACCCCTATTTCCCCCGAGACCAGCCTGTGATTGGCTCCAACTTGGCCCCCAATTAACCCTTTTATCAGGGAGATCACACCCACCAAGTCCTTATTTGGACATGTGGAATATCGGGGTCCAAACTCAACAATGGTGAGCCTGATCACATACACAGTAGTAGCCATTGAGAATAAATGACTCCTGTACGCATGCAGCACTGCCAAGTTTTACATTTGTCACGTTTCACACCTTAATTGTTAAATGTCTTTCTTTCTTCCATTTTCTCTCTCTTTTCCAGTCTGCATCTCGTCTGTCCGCTCGTCCCAACAGTTCAGAGACGCCCAGTGCTGCTGAACTGGTCAGTGCCATCGAAGAGCTGGTGAAGAGCAAGATGGTGAGATAGGAATCATAAACAAACCTCACAAGTACACACAAATGTGGCATATTTGTACACAGAACAGTTCCGACAAGCACACACATACCCACTTTCTGGTGTTGTTGACAGAGAATGGCATCATGGCCTACTAGTCATCTGTCAAGACTGTGACTCACTATGCCAGCTGTCCACTGTTCCAACAAATGGCATTGCACTCTGGCCAATATCCCCAAGACACACACACGCCCACTGACCTACATACAGTACACACACCAAGTAAAGATAATACAGTTATACACCCTCAGGGGTCATACAGCTTTATTTTGATCCCTGTTAAATAAATGAAACCTGCTGTCAAAAAGATAAGATCACAGACTGTAAATACTCTGTCAGCCTCTGTTTTTTCGATTATGTGACAGTTCTTTCTTTCTGCCTCTCCATTCCTCTGTTTTCCCCTCTTCGCACTCCTTCTTCCTCTCTTCCCTTTCTTGCCTCTGTCCTCCTCTTCCCTCAGTCACTGGAGGATCGTCCCAGTTCTCTGTCAGTAGAGCAGGGTGACAGCAGCTCTCCGTCCCTCAACCCCTCCGACAACTCCCTCCTCTCCTCCTCCTCACCCATCGATGAGGTAGAGGAGCGCAAGTCTGGCTTCCTCAAGAGAAGACAGTGAGTTTTAAGCCCGTGTCTTGTTAGTGTTTTGATAAACAAAAGCTGCTTGAGTTCAATCAGTTAATCACGTTTGTCTTCATTTATGTGCTTATATGGAACATTTCTGATGTTCATCCACAGCTGAGTGCATTACATTTGTATTACATGGTGACAATTTCTGTTTTGTGTCTCTCAGTTATGTGCTTCTGGAGCTGGTGGAGACTGAGAGGGACTATGTCAGAGATCTGGGCTCAGTGGTGGAGGTAAAAAAAAAACAAAAAAAACAGATATTAAAGGATCCTAACATAAGCTTTCAGAGATTGTTTTTTGGTCAGTGTTTGCTGCATGTTTTACAAATGAGTCGACTTTTGTCCCCTCAGGGCTACATGAGCAGGATGAAGGAGGAAGGAGTTCCAGATGACATGAGAGGAAAAGACAAGATCGTCTTTGGAAACATCCATCAGATATATGACTGGCACAAAGAGTATGTTGGCTGTCTCCTTCAGTTAACATGCCCTGCAAATATTTACATTTATAAAATAAATGTTTTTAAAGTTGTATTATCTGCTCCAGTGTGAAGACAGACAACATAAAATAAAAAAAACAGTCAGCTCCATGTTCCTTGGCAGGTTAAACCATGTGTTCTCTCTCTTGATTGGTCCGCAGTTTTTTCCTGGGAGAGCTTGAGAAGTGTTTGGAGGATCCTGACAGGCTGGCTCCTTTATTTGTCAAACAGGTGAGAAATTCATTCATATTTGTTTTGCTTTACGTTTTTTGTTGAAGGGTGTATTATCAAGTACATTTTATTGACTTTAAAAGAGAGAGTAAGGAAGTAATATGTTCTAAGCTGTCATATTTTGTCTCACTTCTAAAAGCTGCCTTTGTTTTCTGGTTTTGTTCCAACTGCAGGAGCGGAGGCTACACATGTACATCGTGTACTGCCAGAACAAACCTAAATCTGAGCACATTGTGTCAGAGTACATTGACACTTACTTTGAAGTAAGATTGTTAAACCATTTTACACGTACCCAAACCTACAGGATGTTCTCTATTTTGTATTGTCCAGGTGATTGGTATTCCCTAGAGATGATAATATTTTTATCTTTCATCAGGATCTTAAGCAGCGATTGGGCCACAGATTGCAGATCACTGACCTGCTAATCAAACCCATCCAGCGTATAATGAAGTACCAGTTACTACTGAAGGTAAATCCACCATAGTGTTTCTTACTTTGCAGGCTACATTCAGGCTAAGGAAAAACTCTCTTCATATTGAACATACAGTATCGATCAACACAATAAACAATTATCTATACGTTTAACTCTTTCACAGGATCTTTTCAAAGTTTCTAAGAAGGCTGGAGTGGATACGACAGAGCTGGAGGTAATATGATGCCCAGGTTTCAGCTTAAACCTGTGATGATGTACAATAATCTATTTGGTGTGCTACTGTGACTACCTGAGCCACACGTGACAAAACTCAGAGAATTTGTCTCTTAAAGTTTG
The DNA here is from genome assembly GCA_003416845.1 of Oplegnathus fasciatus. Classification (NCBI taxonomy): domain Eukaryota; kingdom Metazoa; phylum Chordata; class Actinopteri; order Centrarchiformes; family Oplegnathidae; genus Oplegnathus; species Oplegnathus fasciatus. The sequence goes on from NTHP01000063.1 coordinate 90,811, forward strand.
TTTTTCTCTCATGTTCTACTATAGAAAGCTGTAGAGGTGATGTGTGTGGTCCCCAAGCGCTGCAATGACATGATGAATGTTGGGCGCCTTCAAGGCTTCGATGTAAGACTGCTCTTTATCCCCTCAGAAGTTGTGCATGTCTGTGTCTGTCTGTGTGTGTGCTTGGACAACTAAATTAAATAAGGTAACAATGTAAATAGTTTATACCCTGCAGAAATCAATTTCTAATTTCAGTCAACTGCCACTAGGTGTCAGTGTGCACTAATTTTAACTAATAAGTACTGTAGTTGGTTTGCGGTTGTGTTTTGTTTGGTTTTTCTCGTGCCTATTCCAAATTTTAAAAGAACTGGTAGAAATGCTAAGAGCATGCTCCCCTGTCCCTGTCTTTCTTCTGATTTCCTTTCCCTCTGCTCTCCCTCATTCTTCAGGGTAAAATTGTGGCACAGGGCAGATTGCTCCTCCAAGACACATTCATGGTATCAGACCAGGATGGAGGACTTCTGTCCAGGATGAAAGAGAGGAGAGTTTTCCTGTTTGAGCAGATTGTCATCTTCAGCGAGCCACTAGACAAAAAGAAGGGCTTCTCTACTCCTGGCTACCTCTTCAAGAACAGTATCAAGGTAAGTACAGCTCAGTGAAATCGCAGAAAGCTACTGATCAAATTACACTTTCTATAGATTTCATATTCATGTACTGTAGATTGTACTGTCGCTTCTTAATCAAGAAGCCAATGTCAAACTGCTTTTGCAAAAGTCAACATTCCCCCTTGCCATTTTAACTTTTTTTCCTGTCACTGTTTCTCTTTCCTCTTGCTTCCTTCTTCTTCTCTTTTCCTCCTCTCCTGTCTTGTCATTTCAGGTGAGCTGGTTGGGTTTAGAAGAAAATACAGAAGACCCCTGCAAATTCACACTCACCTCCAGATCATCTAGTGGCAACCTGGAGAGGTACACCCTCCATTCAATGAGCCCTGGAGTCAGCCAAGTCTGGATCCACCAGGTCAGCCAGATACTGGAGAACCAGCGCAATTTCCTCAATGGTAAGAGAAATTACAAGCTTACAGCAAAATTATGCTGGACTTGGTCATTTAGTGGAAATGTGCATTGTTGCATTATCTTGTCAGGATTGTCCTAGAACTTTTTCAACCTCTTGGAACCAAATAATCTCTAGTTTTCCTTAGGTTTCTGTCTTGAACAAGTTTTTACAAAAATATAATTTTGTGACATGAGTGAAATCTTGTCTCTCATCCTCTCCCACAGCTCTGACATCCCCGATAGAGTACCAGAGGAACCACGTGGGTGGTGGCGGGCCTGGCGGTCCACCCAGCAGTAGCAGTAGTAGTACTGGAGGCCTGCCTGGAGGCAGCAGCTCCAACAGTACCTCCAACATGGGAGGGGGAGGTGGCGGCGGCGGCTCTGGAGGATCAGGGAGCAGCTCCTCCTCTCTGTGCGGCCCTCGCTCCCGACCCTCCCGCATCCCCCAGCCATCCTCACGCCTCCCCCAGCCCGTCCACCACCACCACCCCCCGGGCCCTGAGGGGCCCGACAGATCAGCAGGTATGTGGTCACCCTGCCACCCTCAGTCCCCTCAGTCCCTCCCTTCTAACCCCTACTCAGACACCACCACAAATGGAGAGCTGTTAGCCTCAGAGGTCCCTAAGATGAGGAGGCTGGATAATCCTCATGGAAGTAACAGTAATAACAGTAACAGGCCATCAGACAGCGTGGAGGGCTGTGTCAGACCGGCTCTGGGGGGCTATGAAGAAACCCAGAAACATCAAACAGCTGATATACCACAGATGGCCGTGGCTCCTCTGAATTTGCCCCTAAAAAGCCCTCGTGTTGGGACAGTTTCTCCTCTGATTTCACCTCAGTCCCCTGGAGGAGGAGGAAAGGAAGTATTTGTCCCCTCCAGCCCAGCTCATAAAGGCAACTCTTTCTGGGCTATGGTCCCTGCTATGCCTCCCTCTCCCGCCAGCCGGCCTGGGTCCTTCTCCTACCCCAATGACAGTGGTGGTGGAGGGGACACTTTGGGCAGAGGAAGCCATGGGACGGTCTCTCATCACCGCCACTCCACCCACAGTAAGGACATAGACCGCATGAGCACCTGCTCCTCCACCAGTGAGCAGTCCATACACTCCACCCAGAGCAACGGGGTAAGATGCCAAGTCGAGGCTCAGGCTTCAGTGAGGCCTAGAGCTACTCACTAGTCACTAACCCCACCCTCACTGACTGGCTGTCAGTCAGTCTCCCTGCCGCTGGCTCTGAGAATGGCTTGTTCATGCAACGACTACTACACTGGAAATTAACGGCTATCTGGCTATCTGAGTGCACTAACTTCACCGACAGTGTGTGTGAGAGAGAATTTTCTGGCTCTCCCAGAATGTACTAACAGTGTGGATCTGACTCATACAGCAACTGTGGTATCTTGCTTTTTTAGACACGCTCTCTGAGCTTCAGTATGCGTTTGCTTCTCAACTGCAGCTAATAGACACTAACAGTCACCAAATGACTACAATTTCTCTTTGATCTTTTTCATTCATATTTTCACGGGAATATGCTCATGCGATAATCAATGATCTCTGGTCAAAACTTTGTCAAGGTTGAGGAGCTCTTTCACATATTACCCCCTTTCTCCGTTTTTCCTGTAAGCTGTTTAGCCTGAACTTTGCAGCGTTTAGCCTTGAGACTGTTTGCTTCTCTTCAACCTGCTGTGTCTCTCTTCAAGCTGATTGTCTTCTATATGTCTTCTTGGAAATTGTTTTTTACTTCAACTTCCCTCTGTTCTTGGAAACACAAAGATCCGTATTTCAGCATCTCTGACCTGAAGATCATAACTTCTGCTTTTCACAACTTCTCAAAACATAACTTTTGTCTTATATAGTGACTTGTCACTCATCACTGTAGACATATACAATTACTCTGCAGGATAAAAAGCATTTTGCAATGCCTCCTTTGCTGCATGCATGAAGCGTATTAGCAAGGTCATTTGTTTGTGTTACCGTCAATCAAATCATGCATTTGATTGGTGTGAAGCTACTGATACACTTCTTTACTTCCCTTTTTCAGGAATGTATGTGCATGTGTGTATTTTAATGTATATGTGTGTGTGATATTTTAATGTGTGTGTGTGTGTGTGTGTGTGTATGTGTGTGTGTGAATGTGTGAATGTGTTGACTTGCATGTCTGTGCAGTCTCACATTGTGCTTTTTTTAGACGATGTTGTGTGTTTAAGTCTAAAGTTTTAAAATCTTCTTCTCCAACAGAGTGAAAGCAGTAGCAGCAGCAGTGTGTCCACCATGTTGGTGACCCAGGACTATGTGGCAGTGAAGGAGGATGAGATCAGTGTGGTGCAGGGTGAGGTGGTCCAAATGCTAGCCAGCAACCAGCAAAACATGTTCCTGGTGTACCGGGCAGCCAACGAGCACTGCCCTGCCGCTGAGGGCTGGATCCCTGGCTATGTATTAGGACATACCTCATCCTCCATCACACCCGAATTCCCTGAAGGAACCATCAAGTAAGATTAACAGACATATCTCCTGCTCCTAAGACACAAACAAGCAAGTCTAAATGACAGAATTCATTGTGGTTATGCAAAAACAGAATCGAAACTGAGATTTCTCCCTTCTGATCTTGTTTGCTTTAGAAAATCATCATCATGGCACACAGCACTTCGTATCCGTCGGAAGTCTGAGAAAAGAGATAAGGAGGGCAGGAAGATGGAGAACGGCTACCGCAAGTCTCAGGACGGCCTGGCCAACAAAGTCTCCGTCAAGGTAGAGACTGTGAAGATTTTTTCTTTCTTTACAAACTTCTGTCCTCACTTTACATTTTAATTAGTGCAAAAAATGTAATTTGTCCTTTTTTTTTCATTACAGCTTCTCAATCCCAACTTCATCCATGATGGTATGTACAAATTGTTGCTTTTGATGAAGATGTGTGTGTGTGTGTGTGTGTGAAAATTATTTCTTTTAAAATTCCCCACATCTGTCCCTCCCTGTCATGAGCTGTTACTTTGAATTGTATTACATTTAACATGTATAGAAATATGTTTCAATCTGATTTGGGTTTCAAGGTACAGCATCACTTTCTTTTATCATCTTTGACCTCTGTTCTCTCTCTCCAGCTCCTCCAGAGTTCCTCATCCCTGTCAGCGATGTAGCATGTGAGATTGGCGACAGTGTTACTCTCAGGTGTAAAGTGTGTGGTCGACCCCGGGCCACCGTCACCTGGCGGGGACCTGACAACAGCACTCTGAGCAACAACGGACACTACAGCATCACTTACAGGTGACAGCATATATCTTGACTTAATTAGTTTTCTTTCTTTAAGCTTGTATCAAAACATTAGCAGTTTGTATTTTTGAGGTAATAAACTTGTATCATCAAAATCAAAAACCTCAGACTATCTTGGTGTATCTTATTTGATGATTTATCTCTCCTTCCCTTTCTTTTTTTTTTATTTTTACAGTGAAACAGAAGAAGCAACTCTTCGTATCCTGGGAGTGTCTGTAGAGGACACTGGTGTGTACACCTGTGTTGCCACAAATGTAGCAGGCTCTGTCACCTCCTCCGCCAGCCTCAGAGTCTCAGGTGAGAGTCCTGTCATGGTATTAAGTGAGCTACCTGGATTTGTTCTGTAAAACAAAATAAACAAAAATGTATGACATATGATGTATATAAATACATATAAAATATATATATATATATGATGTGTATATATATATATGATGATATGTGTTCTCAGGAACCCTTGATGATGGCAGTGAAGTCCTCTGGAAAAGCAGCTTTGAGTCCCACTACACAGAGATCACTGAACTAGGAAGGTAAGACTGTACCGATAAAACCCCCTTAAATTTGAACTCTCACTGTTTGACTGTTGTGTAATATTCCTTGACCACATCAAAGCTAGTAAATTCTCAATATTACTGACAATATTACTAGTGGCAGTACTAGTAGTAGTTACTGTAGGTGGTGGTAAAATAGAACTATGGGTATTTGGTAGAGGAAGAATTGAAATTTCTTGCTAATTGACCACAGGGGCCGGTTCTCAGTGACTAAGCGGTGTGACCAGAGAGGGAGTAAACGGACCATTGCAGCAAAGCACGTTAACAAGAAGCTGCTGCGTCGAGAACAGGTGCTGCAGGAGATCAGACTCCTACAGACTCTGGACCATCCCAACCTGGTCAAGCTGCTGGACACGTATGAGACTGCCAACAGCTACATACTTGTACTAGAGATGTAAGTACAGTTGTGTCTCCATGGAGATGTTGTGCCTTCACCATTGTTTGAAAAATATAAATAGTGAATCCCTGTGAAGTCACTAATGAAATACAAATGCATTATGTGCTTCTGTTTTCAGGGCAGACCAGGGACGTTTCCTGGACTATATTGTGAGCTGGGGCAACCTGACGGAGGAGAAGGTGGCTCTGTACCTCAGAGATATTCTTGAAGCTCTCCACTACCTGCACAGCTGGAGGATAGCACACCTTGATCTCAAAGTAAATACATATTCTTACATCAGTGTCGAGCTAAAGAATTAGTAGATTATTAGATCAGTCGTTCAACAATTGATCAGTGGATGTGCTGGTGTTAAGAAAGATCTTTCTACATTTGTGTCTAAAGTTCCTTTCCCCTGCTCCCACAGCCTGAGAACATTGTGGTGGAACACGCGTCTTCCCAGCCAGTGATCAAGCTGACAGACTTTGGTGACGCCATTCAGCTGAACCCTCCCTCCTCCTACATCCATCCTTTCCTGGGGAGCCCAGAGTTCTCTGCTCCTGAGCTGGTCCTGGGTCAGCCTGCCTCACTGATGTCTGACCTCTGGAGCTTAGGTTTGTAACCAAGCACAAGTAGTAACTTGTATATAACACCATAAGAAACTTATTTAGCAGTGCATAGTTATGTAACATATTGTACAGGTGGCTTGATACACACATCCCATAATTTCATGTTGCTAACCAAATGACTGACTGATTGATTAATTTACGGGTTAATTGACTGGATGATTTTCAGGGGTGGTGACCTACGTTGTACTAAGCGGCGCCTCTCCCTTCCTGGATGAGAGTTTGGAGGAGACGTGTCTGAACATCTGTCGCCTGGACTTCAGCTTCCCCGAGGACTACTTCCAGGGTGTGAGCCCAGCTGCCAGGGACTTTGTCTGCCTGCTGCTCCAGGGCGAGCCGGAGCGACGGCCCTCTGCGGCGTCCTGCCTGCAGGAGCCCTGGCTCCAGCCTCAAGGTGTGATAAACAGAGACACTGGACATGCCACCTTAAATCATAGGCAGCCACCAGCGCTGCCACCATCTCAGAACTGTCACACCTCACATCTGGACACCTCCAGACTCATTTCCTTCATTGAGAGACGGAAACACCAGAATGATGTTCGGCCCATTGGCACCATTAAGGCCTTCCTTCACAGCCGCCTGCTCAACCACATCTAACACACAGGTCACTAGATAGATGTGACAGCAACAACATGTACTGTAGACACCAGTTCCTGCGTTGCTGTGGTTTAGAAGGAATTCTTGCCTGTCCAGCAAACTCTGGAGGATGCGTAACAAGTTAACTAGTTTCTGTTGAGCTGTGTTACAGTAAAATCCTTCTGAGAGGACCACCAGCAACATTTCCACAATGATCTCCTTTTCCCTCACTAAGCCACAAAAGTCCTGCTGCTGCTGACTGACCGACCTCTGCTGATAAACCCTTTGACTCTCCCCCACCTCCCCTTAACCTCGGCATATTGTCATTATGCCTGCACAACAAATGAACTGTTGGAATCTGTTTGAGATTTCAAACCTTGACTTAGCAGGGAGAAAACCAAGCTTTCTCAACAAGCCAGCGTGAGCAAGTCTTGCGTTTTGGACAGTGTTAAACAGAGAAAATAGAATACTGTATAATAAGAGTAATTCAGGCTGCTTTCGGTTGAACACAAGAAAAATGTTTTTTTGTAACGAGAGATTACTTTTTGTAAATGAAACCATGTACAGTGAGGAAACAGAGAACTGTCTTTATTCATACCTTTTGGAAAACAAAGGGGAGTTAGTAAGTAGAAAGAAAACAAGAGAACTGAGATGTGTGATAAGTGGCGCCCATCAGCAGGGTCCACTTATTCTAGAAGCAGACGAAGACCAAAACCATGTTTTCCAGAAACACATTGTAGTTACATTCAGTGCAATAGTTTGCTTATCTTTGCCCCCGTTTAGTTTTTAAAGGTGAAATCATTCAGTTTGTGACACTAAGAGAAACTAAATTAACTTGAACAAGCATTAGAGCTATTCGGCAAAGCTTTTCAGATTTCTACCTGCATCCGCCTTATTTGTAAATAACGTATTCCTGCCTTTCATTCTCATTTTGAAGAATTTGTCTCAAATGAACAAAAGCTATTTGTTTTGCTGAGTATCAGTGAGTCCATGCAGCTGGTGAAGTGAGTCACTCCCTGCAGACCCTCAGCAGCTGGATTTTCACAACAAACAACCCGCTACTAAAAATGCACTCGTATTTTGCATCAATTCCCATGTGCAATGTTGCAGCTTTAACATTTATGCAACTATTTATGAAGACTTGTGTTGTAGCCGTATTCTTAAAAAGGCATGTACGTACCTGGTACTGCGATAGATGTCTGTATTGTGTTAACTCTTATGTATTAAGTTCAGTATTAATATCTGCAAAACCCCCAGACAAGAGGAGGGTTTTCAGAAATAATGTATAAAAATGTGTATCTATAAAATATAGGCACTTATGCTTTCATTTTGTCATTGTTATTTTTTGATTTTCTGTAACAATACCAAAGTTGACTATGCTTTCTTTTCCTGCTATAATGTGTTTTTTTTTTATTTTTATGATTTCTCATGTTAAGTTATAACAGACCACACTGAACCCAGACATATGAGTGTTTACACAGGTTCAGTCTGGCTTTATTTATTCTTATTGTAATAAGAAATTGTTTGGTGGTTTATTGCTGAAAAAAAACGAATATTTCACTTGTCTTTTTTCAAGCTGTGCACAAAGTGGTTTGCTGTGTGAGTTTGTTTGGCTTTTGTGGATAGATACTGGTGTATGTCGATAGATTTTTTAGCATCTCAGTTTGACGTCATAAGACAGACTTGGTTGGCATTTTTACCAAGCGATAGGTCTGGAAAAATGTCTCATTGTGGCCCATTCACCACGGACTTTAAATGATTGGAGAATGCATTACACCTTTTACACCCAAATCTTGTACCATCAACAGTACAAATATATCCCTCAGATGTCTTTCAGCATTAACAGGTATCTGCCATGAAAGAGATCTCTTCCAGTTATTTTCATTTGAATGAGTTGATGTATTTAGGTGAAGAAGTTGTTGAAAACTTCTTTTTTTTTTTTT
>NTHP01000063.1:99278-123422 GCA_003416845.1 Oplegnathus fasciatus
TTTTTAAAGTGCCAGTTGAGTGAGTCAGCCTAGAGAGGTGGGTGAAACTAAAAAATGTGCATTGTTTCTTATTTTATTTGAAGGTTGTAAGAGTTACTGTCAGATAATCTGATTTAATGTTAAAGAAGTCATTAATGTGTTTATGAGTTCAATGACTCTTATTGGTCTGTACAGTCTAAGTCTCTCATTATGTGTCATTTTAATTTATTGATGTGGATCTGGGTTTCCCAAAATCGTGCTGTTAATCAGTTTATCAAACTCTCTCAAAGCCTATTCATGGAAGAATATGATCTAAGTAATAAAATGCCTTTGGGAAATCCAGCCTATACATGATGTAAAGATGTACAGAGAGGGTCGGGCAGTTTGCCCACACCCAGGATGTAAACCTCATAACTATGTCATATTTTAAATACACATAGAACAAGACTGCAGCAATGTCATTTTGAATGTCTTATTATGACTTATTTTTACTTTTGCATGTATATTTCTTTGTACAGAAGATTGTGTTTACATGTTACTAAGTGTTGTAAATATTTTATTTTGTCCTCTGTTATTTTGCCATTAAACGTACAAGGAACAACTGGTTTCTCTGAAACTTTGTGTGCACATACAGTAGACTCGCATACACCCACCTCTGAAAATGTAGCTTGTCGTGAAACTATTATTATTCGTTTATTATTTCCCATAACCTTTGAGGGTTAGAAGGCGAGCTGATGCTCTATTCCCAGCATGAGCAGAAGGCAGGGGAAAAACCTGAACAGCAACAGTGAATGGAAATGAATGAAAACGGCAATAATAAACAACTTCCATACTGTGACATGAAGGCTGATCTTACACTGATTGTTTGATTTCATTTTAAACTAGTACCCATGAGAAAAGCAACACAACAGCTTCACAGGTGGTGTAATGTTCCTTTGTGACCATGGTGAATTTGATATTTAGACCAATGAGGGGAAATCCTGTTTCCAACAGTGAAATGTAAGATGCCAAGATAAAAACAAGAAGGAGATGTGTACAGCAATACTAAGTGAATGTGTTTACTGTGATGAAGATCTGTACCTGTGATAACCCATAAAAAAGAACCAGAGTGGAGGTGTTACTGATCATATCTGTCCTCTGCAGATGCTACTGCTGTGCATGAATCAGAAGACTGCAAAGAGCACACAATTTCCCCACCTCCTTAATCCCCTTCTAATGCCAGTTACTCATGTTTTCATAAATCAAAAAACATACAACGCATGTGTGAAGAAATCACAGGACATTTATGAATAGGAAGTAATGTATTGTACAGTTGTAGTCTTGGGAATTCAACAGATGCAAGTATTGACAAAACTGAAGCTTTGTTGTTTACATTAACCCATAGCCAACAGTTGATCTACCAATGTGCCTTTGTTCACCTGAAGTACCTGTGTCTCTGCAAGAGCGCTACGTTTGTGCAAGGACATGCAGAAAGAGTGACTTTTCTTATCGTGCGTGAAATCTATTTTAGCTTTTCTTAGCAGCAGCAGCAACAAATATTTTGCATGAAACCACAGAGGACATATCTATGCAATCTCTGCACAGAATCTTGTAATCAAAATCTCACGCAAGAGCTGTTAAGTGTGAAGGTGGTGCATGCTTGTGTTTCTTCTTCCTTTGTCACATTCATGTCTTATGTTATGGTCTTTGGTTTGGCCTCCTCGCAAATGCTGCATGACATTTCCATTCATTATATGACTCCTTTGACCATGTGTATTTCTTAGCATCCAGACAATATTTCCCCCTTTGTGACAGCTCACCCACTGTAACTTCTGGGTATCCTTTTGCCTCCTTCACCCACTGAATTCAGCATTCACTCATGCACAGGAGTCCCTGTCTGACTCTTCTTTTCATGGTTTTAACAAGTGAAACCCTGAGAACAGTTGAATGACCAATATATCAAGCTATCTGGGCCCACCTCCTTTAGGAGGAGGATTTCTCAGTACTCTTTGAAAAATACCTAGAAAGTCAATCTCGCTTTGGAGAAAATGACATGATCGTGACCTTCTCAGACGCAGACTGTAAGATTATTATCAAATGTTAGCATACGCCTACACTGCATTGTGCAAGACCACTAGATGGCACTAAAGAACTAATGTTGTATTTAATGGTTTGATGATCATGCATCAAATCTCAGCCTGTCTGTTGAAGCTTGAATATCAACTGAAACAGTCTCTTGGCCCCTTTATTCAGAGTCAGGGTAAGTCCCTCCACTTCTTTCATAGTGGAGAGTTTCAGAAGTTTTGGAGTGGAAAGAGGAGTTATTCAAATGAAGTTAGCTCACTGACTTTCTATTCTCTTACTAATTGCAAAGCATGCAGTTCTGTGTAACTCAACCAAAGATTGTCATGATTACGGGAGCTCAATTAATGTTATTCCTTTCAGGGTTCCACAATCAGAAAAAAACATTATCCTATGGAACGTTATTCTGGGATCTCTCAGTTTTAAACTCCTGTTAAAAAGTCAATCATTAGTGTGTTTAGTTTGTCTGTTTTTTAAACCTGTCTTGCCTGACTGTCCTCTAACCCCCTCCCTTTCTAATGAAGACCATGGGAGTAATATTTTAGCGTCAGCGTGTTTTCATCCGCGGCGATTTTAATTGTATGTCAAGACTGGGCAATTGCAGTCTTTACATTTGTTATTGTTGGAAAAATCTATTGATCTACAGTAGAGATTCGGCAGCACGTTAATACAGAATTCGAAGAGCTTGATGATGACCTGTCTTCAACACTAACTCACTTCAGTGAAATCTGAAGTGAGTGTTTTGACTCAGAGCTGTCTGTCTTTCGATGCCCAGGTGACGTGGTGTGTGGTGCAGCCCTGCTTTGTCCATCTGAGGCATTTAGGTCAAAAGGTCATCCAGACTTGCAATGCACTTTATCCTGGTCTATGCAGGCTAAACATCCATAGACTGCATACACAACATTCTGCTGCCAGGCTTTTCACACGTTCTACGAGAGGCGACCACATCCTCTCGCTGGTTATCTGAGGGTCTCAGGTAGGCAAACTGAATAGCCTCTGTTAAATCTCTTCTTAAAACTCACTTTTATTTTATGACTTTTTCATAATTGATAGTATTTGTTGTAATTTTTTAGATGCACCAAGGTGATGAGAGTGTCTCTGAGTGAGAGTGTCTCAGAGAGAAACTGTGTTGGTATCAAGTCTTCAAGGCTCTATGGGCCAAACCAGTTTCTGAAAGCACTTCATCGGAACCTCTCGCTCGCACTCACTGTTCATCACGTTAGATATTACCAGTGAATGTGGTCAGACTAGGAGTGATGTTGCTGCATGATTGGTGGGGTTTTCCTATGGATGTGTGAGACACTCTTAGGTGATAATCTTAAGCTTGCTGTGAAAATGAAACCTTACTAGAATCTCTTAAAAAGTAGCTGTAATTGTATTAGCTTTATGTGAATAGCTATCTCACATTATTATACGGGTACCTCAGCAATTTAGTACTGAGCTTTCAAAACTTTTAAAAAGAAGAATCAGAATCGAAGCAGCAGCATTTTAGTCCTGAGTATGGATCCAGCTCCAAAAACACTGGCTTCTACAATTCCCATATTGCAACCGGACACCATCCTTTATTAGACACGATAAGACCGTTTCCACAGGCTGAGTAGTTCTCATTTTAATCCCAACTTGTTCATAGGCTCACAGTCTGAGTACAGTATATTATTTGGCTCATCAGTCTTCACACTATACACCAAAAAGTTCTTTTATTAAAATACCTGCACCTGTGGAGCCATCAGTGATCAGCTGGAGTCCAAGAGCCACAACAAGTCAAAAATAATCAATGCTTATACTTTTGACATGACCTATGTGCGGTAGTGGTAGTCAAGTCCCCCTATTTAGCATTTGTAAGCAGTGTACAGTACAAACATTTAATAAATGGTTTATAACACCCTATAATGTAGTAGTACGTAGCTATAAAGACATTTTAAAGTGTTCATAAATGTACAGTATTTGTCAACAATTAAAAGTTGTCATCTGAATGTATATTTTATATAATTATAAAATAAAGTGGAAAAAAAACAATAAAAAAACAGATTAAAACAAAGTCAGTAGTCACCAACAGCAAAAAGAAATACTGACATTACCCAAAGAATAAACCATCTATTATAAATTCTGTTATAAAACTAAATGACTGAAACTACAGATTAAAACCACTATGGATTTTGAAAGAGCATTAAAATGTCCAGCAACTGCCCCAGCTGATATTAGTAGCCTGATGAAATCCTGTGAGCTCAGGCACAGGGTCGTTTTATATCTGTAGAAGTATTACTATGAAGTATGACAAAGTAGGCTATGTGCTCATAAATCTATGTGCAGTTTCCAAATCCATATGCTTGTGGCATTGTGAAGATATTACATATTACACAAATGTTTATTCTTCTCCTCTAACAAAGTACTGGGCCATTATCAAGCCTCAACTCTCCTTCTCATCGCCTCTCAATGTACAATCTAAGTCATCCACTGATTGTCCAGGTCATAACTTGAGGTAAGAAGTTCCCAATATGGTTGCCATGCTGCCTAGAGCTTTGCTTGTTAGTTCACTAGCTGGCCAATATCTAGTTCCTGACTACAAGCACATGCTTTGTCTTGACCGTGTAGCCTAAATTGGTACCTTAAAGTGGTAGTTTGGCATTTGGGGAATAAGCTTATTCGCTTTCTAGCCGAGAGTCACTCCACTGACCGTTAAATATAATGCTACAGCCAGCAAGGCAAGGCAAGGCAAGTTTATATAGCACATTTCAGCAACAAGGCAATTCAAAGTGCTTCACACAAGACACCAAAAGCATTGCGACGACGTGCAAAAAGGACACTCAAATACAATTAAAAACAGTCATTACTTCATTTCTAACGAGCCAAGAGAATAGAAAATAACCTAAAAGCAGCTAGTTATCTTAGTTTAGCATAAAGACTGGAAACAGGGGGAGACAACTATCCTGGCTGTGTCTGAAGTTGTCATGACTCAGGAAAAGCAGGACTGGACCTAAAAGCAGACATTGCAGGTAGGGCGGTAGAGTTCAAAGAGCTATTGTAAGTTGATGGCTTACAGGCAAGTAGGCAGGCAGGCAGACAGATACAGCTAGGAAGACAGGCAGGCTCTGGCGTAGACAGAAAAGCAGGAGACAGGCAGGCTCGGGTGCGGGGTCAGGTGCAGGTGCAGGTGCAGGTTCTGGCTGGGAGGCAAAGACAGGAAGTTCATGGCAACTTTGACGAAGTGGCAGTGAGTGAGTGGCGAGGGGCCGGTTAAATGACTACAAGGATGATTAGGAAAGTGGGACCAGGTGGGCGGGGACTGGAGAGAAAGGGGTTGTTGCAGGGCAAGAGGGAGTGGCTGGATGAGGGAGAGAGGTGGCTGGGACAGGAGACCAAGTCCGAGTGCATCTGGTAGACAAAAAGGGAATTCACGGGTTTAAGGAAGTGGGAACTGACTGGGGTGAGGAAGGCAAGGCAGAGACCGTTTCACCTCAGACGTTTGAGAAAATTCCGGATATCTGCTCAGATACTGAGGAATTTCTAACTTACTCCTGCACCATCAAGAGCGTCCTGACGGGGAACATCGATGCCTGGTACGGGAACAGCACCGAACAGGACTGCAAGGCCCTGCAAAGAGTGGTCCGTTCGGTTGAACGTATCACAGGCTCTGCTCTGCTCTGCTTAAAGGACATTTACACCAGGCGGTGTTAGACTAAGGCTATGAGAACTGTTAAGGATCTCAACCACCCAGATAACGGCCTTTTCTCCCTGCTGCAGTCGAGAAGAATTGCCCTAAGACTATTTTACTTACCTATTATTCAAAATTACTACTATAGTTAACATTGTTTATTACTTATTTTATTCTTTATTCTTATTCTATTTTACACTTATTTTTTATTGCACAATTGAAGGAGCTAACAGACATACATTTCACTATGATTATACCCAGTATGATTATATATGCAGGGGCGTAGCACAAAATTGTGGACCCTGTACATAGGCATTCTCCCTATGGGCCCCTCACTGCATCCATGGCTATTCATTCTAGTATCTTTGTGGGCCCTCCTCACATGAGGGCCAGAAATAACAAAATCCACCCACCAGCACTTCTAAATCTCACTAATTAACACCTTATATGTTGTTTTTTTCATCCATACAAGTGATGATCATTGTAACATTTCATGTGGGGATCTCCTCTGTAGTGGAGGAGCCAGGTAGTACATTGCTGCATGGAGAACATAGTATCTGCCTTTGGTAAGTCATTCATAAACTAATGAGTCTTAGTTAGTTAGTTTCTATGTGATAATAGAAGCATAAGCACTGAATAATGTACAGTAATAGCCTGATGTTCATCTTTTTAACGATCTACTTGACAAAAAATTGCCAGATGCCACAAGTGAAGATGAGCAAAGACTTGACGAGCCCTTCTCTCATTACTTTACTGTTTGTGATTTAGATCAGTCTTTAAGTATATTTTTTTGGGTTGAGGTCAGTATATCAGCATGTTTACATTCATTGACATAAAAAAACTGTGGAAAAAAAACTGATTAAGGCAACAGTAATCATTTACATAATTCATAGAGTTCCCAGTAACTAGATTTTCCGAAACCTTGAGCTGACATAATTTGATCTGATCTGCTGTCAGTCAGTTGTACAGCCATAGAAACAAACACATATAGCTCTGCACCCTTTTCACTTGTTAAACAGTGTTATACAGCATGCACAAAATCTAAATATAAGTCAGATTGAGCTGTATACATGTCACAGTAATTTCAAAAATGGAGAAGGAATACAATTCAGGTAACTGAATTATACCTATTATATACCTAATCCAGTTCCATTCTTAATTCAGGTAAAATGACACAGCCAGAGTGTTACGTTCAAAATTCTGTCTCAATGTAATTACAAAACAATTATTACCGTGCATGTAAATGCACTGGGAGGACAGGGTCCTGCAGAGCTTTTGCAACCACTATTCAGAAGGCAATAACACTGTTTGACTTAAATAGATTTAGATCCGGTCATTCTTAACTGGACGAGAATTTACTCATAGTCTCTAGAGATTCCCACTCCATTGCAGTGGCCTCATCTGCCCAACTGGGGGAGCTGCAACAGAGACAAGCAAAAGTCTAACATTAACAGGTAACAAGACAGATATTTATTCAAAATGTTAATAAAGTAAAGTGGAGTGCATCTGGCAGTGAGACTATACCGTATTAACCTGTGAAGGCCTTGACCAGAAGCAATCCCTGCACTGGCACCCTGGCCATGTAGGGAGCAAAAAAACTATTTTGAATTTGTACTTTTAACTATCCAGTAGAAAACTCACCTGTGATAAAACTCCACCGGTAAATACATTATTAGAGTTGAGCACACCAGGACGCTCCTTGTCAGAATTCTGCAGTATCACAAAAAACACACTGTCAAAACAAAGTGTATCACATATTTGCCATATTACAATACCAAACTTTTCCAGTGTAACAAGAAAGACTTGTTTATTTTATGAATTTCTTCTTCCAAGGAAACTTTGCAACGTCACATCAAACTGATTCACCCAGTCACCGGTTCATGTTTAAGTACAGGAAAAGGGAACTTCCCCTGCTGCTGGCAAACCTGAATCACAAATCTCACTACTCTAACACTAAAGTACATTATGTTCATTTGTGGTTACCTCATGAAACGCCATTTGTGTCCGCACGATCCACACATAGAGTGTGTGTTTGACTGCAGGAACCGCTTTCCCCTTCCGTTCTTCAGATGATTACGTAGAACTGCAGGCATAATGCTTACATACAACACAACATAAAACAAGACATAATAAGTCACAGTCACAAATTTCATTCTTCCTTCCTCTCTCCCTCCATTCGGCCACCTTGCTTTTTCCATGCTGATGCATTTCGTTGCCATTCTCATTCCATCTGATCGCACTCCACCACTTGAGCTAACTGTACATGTTGACACTGACAGCGGACCAGGTGGAATCCTGTTTTTGTATCTACTGCATAACTTTGAATCTATATGGCATATAGTATATCATGTTTTGTTTGTTACAAAAAACAAAGGGCACAAACAGTTATTTGAAAAAATATAGTATGCCAATCAAAAGCTAAGAGTTTGCTGTTGTGTCCCAAAACTGAAAATGGATCCATATTATTTATGTGTGTGTGTGTGTGTGTCATGTATTACTCATGTTGTGGGGACATAAATCTGTTNNNACACAGTCACATTGTGGGGACTCACCTCCCTTATGGGGACAAAATTCAAGTCCCCATAACGTAAATCATTGCATTTTAGTGTGACGACTTGGTTTAAGGTTAGGGTAAGGTTAGGTTTAGGTTAAGGGTTAGGGTTAGGCAAGTAGCAGTTATGGTTAGGGTTAGGGTAAGTCTACAGGGAATTAATGTAAGTCAATGTAATGTCCCCAAAAGTGATGGAAACAAACGTGTGTGTGTGTGTGTGTGTGTGTGTGTGTGAATGCATGCGTGTACTGTGTGTGTCTAGGTCATTCACTGTCCCTCAGGTTGTGGCATGTTGATACATATTGGGCAGCAAGATCTGCCCTGTCTCCTTCCCCTAGGAGTAGTTTTAATTTTGAGAGGTCATTAAGCTCTTTGAAATCTGACATTAAAGAGTTGAACTTGTTAAAGTAAATATTCCTTCTTTCACTGAATGTTTTACATTGTAGGAGGAAGTGCATCTCCATCTCAGCCACGTCTATCGAACACTGACCACATATTCTGTTTTCTTTTGGTTGTCCCGATTTTTTGTGTGTTCCTTTTTCGATTGCCAGTTTGAGGTCACTGAGCCTGTACTTGGTCAGGATCTGTCTCTGCTTTCTATCTCAGTAGAGAGATATTCTGCCAATTCATCATCTTTTTCCCTAATCTACTTTTGGCTTTTCCAAATAGGTTTCTGTACATTGCGCTATCATTTGGTTTACTCTGATTGATGTTTGGAAAGCAGTGTTGTTGTGAGACTGGTCAGAGTGTGTCTGAAAGGAGGCAGTTAGTCTCAGCACTAACTGACAATGGGGACTATGTGACTACTGTGTCATACATGCACTGGATGATTATGTACAGTTTGTGCGTGCATACATGTCTATATACTGTAAAATAAATACAGTACATACAGCGTGCAGGATTTATATTGACATCAGGCAGTGCATTTTAAACTGTACAATCTTTACAGGAAGTAAGTGGATATTTTTAGTTTTTGTGTCGTGGCAATTTTGCAATCCCACTCTGGCAACGAGGAATGAGACAAAAATCTCTTACAGTATTGTCACACTTTATTAATGCTCAGATTTCAGATTTTATACCTGGACTCAGTCCTCCCCCTCTGCCATTTTGAAAGGGCTAGGTGTTTACCCTTGTTTTTGAAAGTCATAATAATAGCCATGATTGGAACAGTGGCGGCTGGTAACATGTCAGCAAGTGAGATTTCGGAGGTGTGTGTTAGAAACATGCAAGAATCCAGCACTTTCAGCAAAGCTCTGTTCTGAGAAGAAAAAATGTTTTGGGGAGGAAATGAGGAGGAGGAAGTGAGTCCACTCAGTCCAGCTGCTCTAGTTCAGAGGAGAAGGTTTTCTGTTGTTTTGATTTGTTGTTAGGGTGTGTCACTGTCTTTACGCCAAGAGAGAGAAGTTTCTGTGTGGGTTTGACAGGGGTCTGTCTCCCTGAAAAAGAAAACACTTCATCCAGACCTCTTTGGAAGGTTGACTGGTAGTAGTGGGTGACCTAATAGAAGCACCAAATTCTTGTGTGCATTTTGTGAGGTGATCTTAGAATACATTTAGGTGTAAATGTGACCTTGTTTTGCACAGTTTTACTTGAGGGATATCTCATAAAATGTCCGTGAACATTCCAAAGTGAGAAATGTCTCACTGTGCCAAAACTGTTCTTGTGAAAGAGGCACTTAGTTTTCAAAGGAAATGTTTGCTGTGCCTTTTAAGAAGATTTCCACAGCATCTTTGTAAAATGTTTGCATGTTGTATCCTTTTATGCATTCATACCATCATTCATGCATTTAATGTTTTGTGTTCTTTTATGCATTCATACAATTGGAATATTGTTATTATTGTTATTATTACAAATAAATATGCTTGCAAAAGATTAGAGTATTGTAGTTCCTACTGGAATGTGTTTTTGTACACCCAACACCTTTAAGACATTAACTGTACTAGTACAGGATATTTTTGAAAGTATATCAACTGTGTATAAACTGTCAACAATTATTGCATCACCGTATATAACGCAAGGCTGCTGTTGTAAGTGAGAAAGCAGCTCTTCTACATTTCAGATACATTTCAAAGTGCTTGACAGCATCTCATCTCGCCAGTCACCACTGGATCCCACTGTTCCATCATGTTGTTTGATTTCTTATCATGACAAGCACATCCTCATGAACGAGGTCCACAGACCTGGGCTCAGTAGAATCAGTGCCCTTTTTACTGATTGCCATGCTAAGAAAAATCAAATATTGTGGATAACAAGCAAAAATAGCAAAAATGTAATACACAAAAGGCAAGGGAGGTACATGTAAAAAATACAATCAGAACATATGAGTGTATAGAAACAAATCAAATATTTGGGGTATTATTTTTATTATATTTTTGTAATACAATTTTTTTTGTAATACAAAAGGGCAATAGCTTTATATGATACATAATATTTAACATTACATCAACATTATAAAAATATCTGCTTTTGTTGGCATAATAGTCTGCGTATATCAACATGGTTGCTGTGACAAAAACAGTAATAACAACAACAAAAAGCTCTCAATATGATGCTTATCTTCAGAACATAATAAAATAGAATAGAAACAAAAACATTATAAGAATAATAAATCAGTAAAGATACCATGATACTATTGATAATACAATTACCGGAAATTTCATATGATGTAATTCAGCAAATGAAAATGTTGAAACTGCCTCAATCTAGAAAACACGGATAGCTTTACTGAGTGCACCAGCATTTAGGGGCCACTTTGTTGATTTTCAACCTTCCTTTGTGAGAACATATACTGTTAAAGGGGCACTCCACTGATTTTACATGTCAAAGTCAGTTTACTAGTCATACAGTAGTACACCTCAGTCTATGAAAACAGCTGCATTTTTTTCTGGTTTTTTTTAAAGAATATTTTGTAGGCGTTTTGCATTTATTTGATAGTGATAATAATACTACAGCAAGGACATGCAGGGAGAGAGAGGAGGATGACATACAACAAAAGTCCCCAGCTCGAATCAGACTGAGGATGTTGCAGTTACATGGTATGTGTCATAACCACTCGGCTATACCCCTCTGAATGATGTAATAGTGATGTCATCAGGGTATCTCATCATGGGCTTTGAGACTGCACAATTATAACAGAAATCCTGCATTGCAAACATGGAGTTTAATTAAAAGACATGAGCATTTACTAGGCAGACAGGGTGTAATGCAAGACACTATCTAGTTGCATTATGGAAAGTGTAGGATTTTGTGTTTATAGACCCACCAGGGACTAAATGTCAGGATTTCTTTTAGCTTCATTAAAATTATGAACAGCTCAAATTAACTAGTAACTACAGTACAGTAGTGAAAGAAACATTTTAAAGAAAATACACTGAGAATAAATCCTAGTGGAACAGACTGAAGCTCAGGAGAGAAACTTTCTGCATGTTCATTGAGTTTCCAATCTCATGGGCATTTACATTCAAAATGAATAACTTTAACTGTACATTGAGCACAACAGAATATAGAGTCTAATGATTTAATAAGGGGATTTCTCAAATAAAGCAGAGTAATACATTTATCATGCCATTGTAATCCTTCAAAACTTATTACAAGTTTAAGAGATGACCTGTTTTTGTGAAATGCTGATTCATATCAGTAGAAATATTGCAGAAATATTTTCAAAGTTTGACAGTGAAATGCTCATTTTGCACAGAGACTGCAAAGGTTGAACCGACGAATACATACTTCCCCTTTCAAGCTGTGGTTTTCTCTGAGGTGAGGTGCAAATCTGCTGCTACAGATGCTATGAAACTTGCAATGCTCTGGTTGCCATCTGCACCGAGAACCTTTTGCTGTGCAACAGTTTGATATCCAAAACCTATGCAGTTGTGAGAGCGGTCAGCATGCGCAAATAAAAGTTAATATTTGTTTCACTATTCATAATGTTTGCCCTAATTGAATGCAAGGAAATGGTCAGCATCTAAGTTAGGCTCTGGCTTGTTGCAGTACATGGGTTGTTTCTTTTGGCAGCTGATGATTAAATGAGGTTACTGAGGCTTCTAACACTGACGTTGTTGACAGCTGTTGACACAGTTTCTCACTCCGCTTCAGTCAGTAGCATGTGTTAAAAAAGGGAAAACAAAACTTGACTGAAACAATTTGTGACTTAAAATTGCCGGTGCAGAAACAATCATTCTAAATTCATTAAAAAAATCTCAAGTATCCAAAACCATATTTACAGTACAATGCCATTATACATTCTTATGTTGTCTATAGAACTTATAAAAGTATAAAAATATATATAAATGTAAAGTAAAAAATCACAAGGTACACTGTGTTTGCTTGCATATAACTCTATAACAACATCATGAGACCATAAGATCAGGCTTGCATCTCTCAGACTAATACAGTCACATGTACTTTCCCATTCTTAAAGATACATCACTGACAAACTTAATTCCCATTCCCTTAACCTAAAGGGCCAAAGTTCAAAACGTACCCTATTGTTAACCGAAAGAGCTGAAGTCCTAAAGTTGCCTATAAGGGAGAATTAGCCAGAATTACCTCTTTTAGACTTCACAAGAAATGTGACAACCACACAGACAGAAGTGACAGGTACACACGCAACCAAAGCCACATCCGCCCCCTACCCCCACTTTACATAGCAGTGCCCCTCTCATCCAGGCTGGTGGTCTGTGAGTAGACTGACCCGTTGATTCTGTCCTGAGGTATGAGGACCTTGATCGCCTGGCACACTCTGCAAGGAGCCCTGTTTATCAACTTCAGCAGGTGCCTCCTGAACTTCTCCCCAACAAACACATACAGGATGGGGTTCAGGCAGCTGTGAGAGTAGGCAATGGCCTCAGTCACTTGTAAAGCCAGTCTGATGGCTTTGCTGCTTTCGCATTCTGTATAGATGTCCAATAGCTCCAGTGCTTTGAAGAACGATGCGACATTGTAGGGGACCCAGCAGCAGAAGAAAACAGCCACCACCGTGAGAACTAAACGGATGGCCTGTTTCTTGGATGATCGGCTGTACAGTAGCCTCCTGATGATCTGTGAGTAGCAGAAACCCATGATGACAACCGGAACAAATAGACCCAAAATGTTCATTTTAAAAAGGCTGAAGATCCTCCAGAAGTGAGAGTTTTGGGAACCGGTATTATCCGAAGCATCTGGGGGAAATTCAGGGAAGCAGAACGAGGTCGTATTACCTGTAGGCTGCTGTTTGAGAAAGATCAGGTCAGGGAAAGAAGCGAAAAATCCAGCCACCCATGTAACAGCCGCTGCGATCATTCCAAAGGACCTTGTCCGTGCCTTCATAGCGTAAATGGCGTGTACTATAGCCAAGTACCGGTCAATGCTCATTAGACTGATGAAGAAGATCCCGCAGTAAAAAGCAATATGATATATACCCAGGACCATTTTGCACATAGTATCCCCAAACAGCCACTGGTCCCGGGCTTGGTGGGCTAGGAAAGGAAGGGAACACACCAAGAGAAGATCAGCAACAGCCAAGTTTAGGAGGCACACGTCGGTCATGCTGCGGAGTCGCACCCCACAAGCAATGACCCAGATGACCAGAGCGTTACCCAGAAGGCCTAGGAGGAAGAAAATGGAGTAGAGGGCTGGAAGAAAATTGGCCCCATGACGCTCATACACACACCTCCCGAAGCCATCTTCTGGGTAGTCAGAGTAGTTGTAGTAATCGTAGTCTATGGGGCTGACAGTGGGGATCAATTCTGTAGTAGAGCTGGTGACAAACAGAGGAACAGAGGAACAAAATCAGCAAAGAAAAATGAATGATTAGGAACGTCACATTATTTCAGGTTAATTTATTGGCTTTGCAACAATCTTGCTTAACATAGATGTAAAACTATGACTATGACTATGCACTGTATATGTGGGGAATGCAATAAATCAAAACTTTCACTAAGAAAAGTTGCACTGACAAACAAGCAAAAAGAATAATGCAGTTGTAATGTTGCAATCCGGTTCAGGAATGCATGTCAGCGAAAGAGATGTTATGGCAAAATAATAAAACAGCACCACGCAGCAGATGCATCACAGACTTTATGACAACATAGAGAATAAAATGTGATGGTATGTGTGTCAGCTGTAGGTTTAATCTTACCCTGGAGAGTCTTCTATGGGTTGTTTCTCACTTACACCACTGAAAGCACCAATAGTAGTTGTGGCCATGGTCAAATGCCTGGAAAACATGAAAAAAACATGACCTACTTTCTGGAGAAGAAAAACAAAACAAGAGAAAAACAGCACACACCCTGGACCAGTCCAGTATTAGATTTCTTTCTACAACTTTGACACAGTTTAAATGTTTCTTATGAGGCTTTCAATGATGATATGTAAATCCCCATTAAATAATTAGGTTTGCTCTTTATTAGTGGTGCAAAATATGTATTTAATAGCCCAGTGGCTTTCTGTGGTTCAGCTGAGTTGCACAAATTCAGTGTACATAAGAAGTGCATAGTGTATGAAGTGCATAATTCTGTAGTGGGATGTTGTTTTTTTATGCATGGATTTTTAAGAATATCTATTAAATAGTGGATCCAGAGGAGGTACCAGAGCTGATCATCCATTGTCACACAACATCATGCAAGCAAGTTCCACAGCAATCAGGTATATTACGAGTTAAAAGCAGCAAGAAAATTTCAGTTCTTTGCCAATGCCAAGCGCCAAACATATTTAATAATGTGAATCTATATGCCTCTCAGCATAGTTGATTCTGTCATGACCTCTATTTGTCATAACTTGGTCAGCCTGTTCATTATGTTTTGCAAAGGCATAGTGCATAGTTTTTGTGCATATTATAGTTTTATGGTCAGATTCAGACAAAGACAAATCTTTAAAGTTTGTTCTGTTTGGCCAACACCACACCGACATTTCAGCACAGATACAACGTGTGTAACGGTGCAGCCCATGAAGGCTTTTATGATGTATCTTTTACCAGCACATGGCTGTGTATTTGCACATTTGTTTTTTTAAAGAGTTAGAATATTGTGCACAGTAGCCACAGCGGAAGAAACCTGCAGGTTCATTTGACAACCTGTGGACAGTGTAGGTGGTTTACTTGCTTCAGATTGAACCAGTCTCTCTCTTAAATTGTGAGAATTTTTAAAAGTGATCAAATGATGCACAGAGCTGATATTGTTACAGTAGAAGATGGTTTTCAGCACATTTCAATGTTGAAGAGGTGTCTTGGCTGCCTGCTAAATGCTATTCAGTAGAGAAGATGATTCTGGATAAAGGTCTCTCTGATAGGCTATGGAAATATATGACATACAGTAAGTAAGTAAGTAAGTAAGTAAGTAACTTTATTTATATAGCACCTTTCAAGAGCAGAGATGTCACAAAGTGCTTCACAAAATGAAATAAGGCAACCAGCATACATACGGACATAAAACAACATGGAATAGAAATAGAAATAGCACAATTACAATTAAAATTACACAAAGGCAAGTCTATACAAATGGGTCTTGAGCTGCCTTTTAAAGGTGTCACAGTGTCAACAGATTTTAAGTCCAAAGGGTAGGATTACAGTAGAGCAATCCCGCCGCTTTAAGTGCTTTTTCATTTTTAGCATTAGCCTGGAACTTGATGACAGTACTGCTGTTTCTGTGAGTTTTAAGAAATCAAGAATAGGACAACTTGAGTTTTGTGAATGAGCTATTTTGTGTGATTACGATAGATGGTTGTCTCAGTACTGTTTCTGTTCCATTGTGAAAGAAAGAGTTAGTTGACGGGTGTAGAATTGACTGATGACCACGATATCATTAATGCACCTTTCTAAAAAGTAATTTTAACAAAAAATTGTAATGCAGTGGGATGAGAATACATTTCTTCTCCCATGAACCCAAAGCAAGACAAAGGCAAGTTATATGAATCCAAATGCCTGAAACTATCCAAATAGAGGAAACGTGACTGGAAGTAGGTTTTTCTTTTCTCTTATAGAGTTCCTTTAAAAAGGCAGTGCCAATGTAGTCATTGCTCTGTCTTTAAAAGTCATCAACAGGATCAATTTTATAGCTCTCTATCCCGCTCAGCTCAGACGTCCTATACTTGAATTGTGTTGTGTATTAAACCTCATTACCACAACTTGGCCTCTTATAATAGCTGGATTAGTAATGATCTCATTTTCTAGAATGACTCAGTTAGGGCTAGAGTTAATCAAATCTTGTCATGCTCATTATCCAATTACAATTGTACACCTAATTAGCGTGACCATACTGTATATCTGTTTGCATTATGCCTTTGTCCTGTTTGACTCTGATAAAGACACAGTAGTACAGAAATATTAGTGTGTTTCCATTGTTACAGGCTGCAGATTAATCAGAAATAGACATGTTGGAAATGTCATGTAAAAGCATATGCATGTAAAAGTAAAAAAATAAAAAAAAACAACCTGTACCTGCCAGTGCTGGTAATAAGATAGCTGATAGTGGTATTCATTCTGGATCAAAAGATGCTGAGGTGGACGGCCAGATCAGTGAAATTATCAGCTATGCATCCAGTTTGATTAGGCGCTATACACAAGGAAATGAGAAATGGTTCTCACACCACGACAAAGAAGGTGTGAGAAGTGTGCAAAGCTTTTAAAGAATACACCCATCCCCTAACCAAACTTCAGGTGGGCTTGTGGGCTTTGCATATGAGAGATATATGGTTTTGTTACTTCCTGAGAATGCTTTCGAAATGTTCATGTAAGAACCCCAATTGTTTGCGGATACAGAGAACCACAAGCCCGGGTATGCAAGCATTAAAAGACACAGGGTGGACACAGCTGGAGGTGGCTTGCAGAGCTGTGTGCAGGCTTGTGCTTCTCTGCTTGGAGGAAGTGATACTACTGACACAGCCATCAATGCAGTCTAGACTGATAGTCAAAACAGCAGAGCATATAAGAAACAAATTACTTTCTCTGCGTAGGGAAAAATTCTGACTAATATCTAAATCTTAAATTGAGATACAACTGCTGCATTTGACAGATCTTAACATTTTTATGCATCATTTTCATTCAGTCAGTAGCTGAATTGTAGGTGCTGATGACCAAACACTGGCCTGTTAGTCAGGTAGGTTGTTGTTATATGACATGGGGATTCTGCTCTGCACAATTCTTGTCAGATAACAAGAAGGACCGCCTGAAATGGTTTCATAACCTCAAGCTCATGCATGGTGATGGACCAGCGTGGTAAGATGTCACGCTTGTGACATTTCACACACACAACACACACGCAAACACCAGAATAGTGTTTTAAATTCACAGGTCAATGGTCTGAAGGTTTTTTTTTATCTCACTCGCTATAAAGAGAATAAAGAATGAGCAATCAGATTTTATTTTCTTTCTTTTCCTTTACAAAAACAACATAGTTTTACAAGTTACAAATATACTTTGAATTACAAGATTTGAATAAATGTGCCATAAAATTATATACACTTCCAAACTAAAGCAGTCCCTTGTTCTAGTATGAGAAACATGTTACAGCTCTTAGCAACACCAACACACAGACACGCTATGCCACCTGTGTCTCTGAATTAAAAAAAACAAAAACATCATTAAATCACACATGCACCCACCACCATTACCACCACACAGAAGCAAGGTATGTTTATCATTCTTAATAATCTGATTTCACAGGTGTGTTGGAAGTCTCTTTCTCTGTGGTGTCTCTGAGGCCAAGACTCACTCTGCTCCGGTGACTCCAGCAGAAATATCTAGTCAGCACATGGCCCAGTGACTTCCTGAACTTCTCCCCCACAAATGCATATATGACTGGATTCACACAGCAGTGAGACAGTGCAATGATCTCAGCATAGACCATGGCAGAGTCGATGGTTTTTGAAGGCAGGCAGGTGTTCAGGATATCAAACAGCTGCAGTGTCTTAAGGAAAATGGTGACATTGTAGGGGACCCAGCACACCACAAACACACACACTATGGTGAATATCAGCTTTACAGCTCTGTTCTTTTTGGAGTTCCTGGATTTGGACAGCACAAGAAGGATTTTCACATAGCAGAAAATCATGATGGGGAGGCCCACAAAAAGGCCCACTGTGTTCTCACTGAAGTTTCGCAGCATCTTCCAAAAACGCAGCCAGTCGTCAGGGTACTGCGGCTGGCACTGGTAGCCGTCTACATCCATCTCCAAGGAGGCAAATATCGTCTCAGGGATTGCCATGATGACAGATATAACCCAGATAGTGATGCTGGCTATGATTCCATAACAAAGTGTTCGGGCTCGCATGGCTGCAACAGCGTGGACAATGGCCAGGTAGCGGTCCACACTCATTAGGATCACAAACAAAGTCCCACTGTAGAAACCCAGCTGTTCAGAGGAGCAGAGAGGGAAGCAAAGTCAGAACAGGATGTGACATAAGATGACATTTGTCAGGCTTTACGGGCCTCAGCGAGGTTCTTCATACAGCCAACATTACACAGCAGCTGTCTCACAAATCACCTGAGAACACCTGATCTCACCTTGGTTATTGGCAGAATATCTCCCCCATTCTTAAAAAACTAAACATAACTTGTCGTTACCTTGCAGAGTAAAAAAAAAAAAAGAGAACTACTCACACACTCCACCCTTGCATTTATGTACTGACATTTCAGAGGGAGTGTTTTGTTAGGGAGTCAGTGCACAAGCCTAATCATGAGTTTTCACACCTTAACAAAAATACAGAAGATAAAAAGTCATAGTGTGAATGTAGGAGGAAGTGTTTTTCAATAGCTAATTAGTAATCTGGATCTCTATGAATTCTGATTTCTGAATAAGAAGTACCCAAAGTCTGGTCAATTTTGAGTTTTAAATATCAAAATATGAGGGATTTGTCATTGTTTTGTGTTGTAAATAATAAAAATTAAAAAAAGGCCCCACCTGATAGACTCCTGTAATCAGTTTGCATGATGCAAGGTTCTGGGAATTGTAGGCCCAGAGGGGCAGGGATGTAGCCAGTATAAGGTCAGACACGGCCAGGTTGAGGAGGCATATGTCCGTCATAGTCTTCACCTTTATGTACCGGAGGAGAACCCAGAGAACTGTGGAGTTCCCTGTGAAATCAATTCGAATTATTAGTCGTTCTTTCAGGTTTCTTATTATTTCCGGTGAAAAAATGGAGAACAGATCTGCGGCACATATCTAATTGTAATCTAACAGTTTCTGCTAAATGAGTAAAATGCAAATGTACATTGAAATATGTAAAGAAAGTGATTTTTTTTCTCTTTAAGAGTCAGGCCTTTTTGAACATACCCAGCAGACTTAGACAAAACAGCACGTAGTAAAGAACCGGCAAAACCATGGATCTATCGGGCAGCTCTGGACTGGGATACTGATCACAGTCATCGTAGATCTCATACATTGCTGTGTCGTTTTCTGATATGTTCATACTGCTGCGTGATAAGGAACAGAACATGTAGGGATTACTTTGGGTAGACACAGTTTAGTTTGGTTGATGAGAGAAGGAACATATTAGATCAGACACAGTACGAAATCACACAAAATACAAAATATCTAGAATGACACAATAAAGTCAAAAACCATCATGGTCCTTGATGTAAAGAGAGAAAAGACCCAGCAGTCAGGGTGATAAAGGTGACATCATACTATCAACAAAACAATTTAATAGTTACTAGAATTCATGAAATCACTCCAAGTCAAACAGCAAAAAACGAATCATATTAATGACATAGAAATTAGAATAATGATGATAATCTTACACTTCAAAGTCTTCCATAATTTGACCTTTATTTTTTTTTGGGGTAGTTGGTAGTTTTTGTGTGTGTTTGTGCAAAAGTAACTTATTCCAGTTCCTGACACAAACCAACCTAAATGGAAAAGTACTCATGTTGGTATTAAACCAAGGCAATCACAAGTCTACAACACTAGCTCTAGTTTGGTGAGCAGGAGTTCCCCCAACCCTACAAAAGTGACAAAAGTGATATTTGAGACATACAAGGGGCTCTTTTGTTATAAACTTTATATAAGGCATTGAGTTGTGGTTGGACAGCTCTGCCCCTCAAAAGTAACCGCCCAAGTTGTTGGACTAGCTGCAACATGCGATTGAGTCCAAACCCAACACAACTCAGAGGTGTTCTGGGAGATCTATAATTTATTTTTGAAGTGTTCCTCACAGACCTTCAATCCACCAGCAAATTTAATAGAGAAAACAACACGAAACAGGAGAATCAGAGTCTTAAACTTCCTTTATCAGTTAATTCAGCTTTTCTCGCCAAAAAACCTACTTCTGTTGTTCACTTTCCTTAGGGCCTGGAATGCCACGCTCTCTCCACTCAGACTACTGTCTACCAGACATCACAGATAGCATGAAGGAGGTTTGGCAGAAAAATAGGACCATCTAGGACAGTCCTTGATTTAGATGCAAATAAAATGAATTCCGTTTTTGCCATATGAAGATACACCTCGTTGCCCTCAAACCAGTTCTTGATCTCACTGAATTTCTCTCTTAACATTGACTTGAATGTCTTCTAATTCTAATGTGAAGCCAAAGTGGCTGAATCATTAAAATATAAAAGTAAATTTACTGCTACTTACTTTGTCAGCAATGAGATCTTTTCACTCCTGATTCTATTTTCTTGTGGTGTTGAGAAAAATCTCCCTCTTCATTGGCTTTGAAGTGTTTGTAAAAATTTGCCTCCACACACAAATCTTCAAGAAACAGAGACAGAAGATGATATGCTTCTCCTCTTTTTTTTTTTAATCATAGGCACAATGTTCCACATCATCATCATGAGTGAACTCTGTATGTTCAACACTGAACATTTAGTAGAGAATGTTAAAAAAAACAAAAAAACATTCACTTGTAAATGTAAGGGAATACAGAAACATTTCAGGACTTTCCCGCCCTTTAACTTGAACTTTTCAGTTATAATCATCATTTAGTGAGTCATGTCAGAAAGATTTCTGTAACAGTCACCTAGAAGTACAACTGCTGCTATTTCAGACCTAAAAACGATTCCAAATCTGAAAGAAATCCAGAGCAATAATTATAATTTTGGATTCACTGTAGCTGATGACAACTTCACCTTATTTACTTTCTCCCTCCTTGTGAATGTAAGAGGGACAAGCAGCATTTTCAACACCCATCACCAGGTGAGATGTAGATTAATGATCATTTGTCTATGAATATCACAAACTTCCTCTTATTCTGACCATAATCAAATTCATGTGATCTCTCTTAAACCACATCTCAAACCTTTTTCTTTCGCTATCAATGTATACAGAACCACTTGCTTTGACACCCATGCCGACCCTCACTTCCTGTGGCTGACATTGTTTACGCACACACACGTGCACACACAATCCTCAATTACACACTGTGTTTATAGATGTAGGAGGTGAGAGAAGTCTGATAAATAGCAGATACAAATTTAAAAAATGGAAATGTGCTCACCACATTGTCTGCCAAAATCACTGCTCCTGAATTTGTCTGTACTTGTGTTGCGCATCAAGCTTGCATGTCATCTTGTGAACTTGCATTGCTCGCTTTTTGTGTCAAATCCTGGTGCAGAGCTCATTTCTGGTAAGGTGAACTCTGGGTTTTGTTGTTTCCTCCGCATTGTGTTAAGGCTGCACAGAGGTGTCAGTGTGGTTTTCTGAGAAATGTCCTATATGTGTTAACGTGTGGCAAGAAAGGAGAGGGGGGGAAATGTATTCTAATGAGGAGCTTTTCTCTTTTTCTTTGTTCTTTTCAAACACACTCATTTGGTGACATGAGCTGTTGATAGCATTCATCTTAACGGGAATGACATAAGATGCTTTTTTAATTTAAATTTTCAATACGTTTGGCATTCTTTTAATTCAAAATAGGTAAGACCTGAGTCTTATGTCAGAAAGAACATTACAATGTACATTAAAAACTTCACTACATACTGTCATATACTCATCTTTAATGAAATCTAAACTGTAGTTTCTCCTCAACTAAGGGCCCTAACAATAGAACAAGCTGTGTTATGGTACTAATACAGCACTAATAAATAAACGTCTACCCAATTATTTGACTTGTCACTTTTTCCACCTTATATTTTCAATGAGCACAAGATGTGTTGTGCCTTGGATATGGTGTCCTAAGGAAAGTTCAATATAACATTATCATTGTTTGCTACTCTGAAATAGGAGAAGAAATGTAAAACTTTAATAATCGCCATTGGCAAACTAAACAACTGCAACAACAAATCACAACATGATACAACAAAAAAGAGTAAACAACAACAACAACAACATTGGCAATCGAGCAATAGCGCATTAAGCCTTAAGCTGAAATACGTGAATAAATGTATGTAAATGTGTAGATTTTGTGCAAATAACATCTGAAAGTGAAGTAAAATAACTGAGACAAGCAAGAATGCATTCAGTATAAAAACACAAATATGCGATATACTGTACATATATACAAATGTGAGGCATAAAACACACGTTGAGAAAATATATGAAAAATCACAAGTTTGTATGATGAGCCAAAATTTGTTCCACATCAACAGATTTTTTTTTTTACAAGATACAAGATACAGAAGATTTGATTCATCAAACTTTTGAATGAATAACTTTTTCCTCAAGCAAAGTGCCAAAAACAATTCCATGTTCTTAAAGAGTATTTTGCCTCTTCAAAAAGAATGGTAGCTTTTCCACATAGTATGAATGTTTTTTTCACCAACTTGCAGGCTCATCAAAAACATGTGTGAAAAAGGGGAAGAGAAAAAAAAGCAGAAACGTTTTAAGCACAGATCAGGCATAGATAAACAAACTTTTGTGGTTATTAGCTGTTACAGCTTCGTGCTCTCAGTCAAGAGGTACTGTACAATTTGAAGGGCTGATTAGTTTCCTCCAATGTCGGCAGGAAAAGGAGGGGCATTACTGTACATAACATTCACAAAATACCTGAGATCATACAGAAGATGATGATGGTGATCACACTGGAACTGTGGTCGAAACAAAATATTCCAGTGCAAATTCACAGTGCAAATGACATCAAAAAGGTAATAATATGTACAGGTACAGGCAACTTTTTAAGATTACACATTCCTGATGTATAACACTGTCATGGGTGGGAGCTGGAAGTACAAATCATGCTACATGAATAAGGATAACTTGGCTGGCAGTAATAGCAAGTCTAGCCAGATAAAAACATGTCAAACTCTGCAGGTGATGTCCATCTGCCATCCACCTCCTAGTTGATGACAGTGGAGGGGACGTCGGAGGACCTGGTCATAAATGAGCTTTTCCTGAATGAACTGTCTGACAGATCTCTGGTGGGGAGAAGGTGAATTCCAGGCACCCATTTCCTCAGCAGCTGCAAGGCTCGTTTCATAAACTTTTGTCCCACAAAGGCGTATATGATGGGGTTCAGGCAGCAGTGAATGTAAGCAAAGGTCTCGGTCACTGTTATTGACAGGCTTAAATCGGTGTCCTGTTTGCACTCACTCAACGACTGATCTCCAGATTTCAGAAACCTCAAGAAAAGGCAAATGTTGTATGGTGCCCAGAATAAGAAAAAGGCAACCACTATGGAGATGACCAGCTTGACAACACGGTGCTTCTTTGCACTCTTCATGTTCATCAGTATGGGCATGATCCTGGAGTAGCAAACTATCATCACCAACAAGGGAATCACGAGACCCAGGATATTTATTGAGAAGAGGTTGTAAAGCTCCCAGCCATTGTTTTCTGGGATGTAGCCACACACCAGCCCTTGAGACTCATTCGTCACCTTTGAGAAGATAAAATCCGGTAGAGAAACGCTCAAACTCAGCATCCAGACGAACACAGTCAAGGCGATGCCTGTCCTCAGAGTGCGATACCGTCCCACTTTGTGAGCGTGCATGATGACCAAGTAGCGGTCCATCGTCATGACAACCATGAAGAAGATGCTGCTGAAGAACCCGGTGGTATGG
>NTHP01000063.1:127763-165401 GCA_003416845.1 Oplegnathus fasciatus
AGGCCGTATGGTTGATAAATAAAAATAGTATAAAGGACGATTTTTAAAGACTATTGATAGCTATGCAATATTTTGCACTTCTTCATTTCCGCAAATAATCTTTGAGCATAACAAAATAAAATAATCTCACGATTTAAACATTGTTCGATAAAGATCCACATGCAAATCCAAAGAAATGAGGAAGTATAGTGCATTACAGCATTTGGATTTAAATGGAAAACAGACATAAAAGTGACAGCAATGGCGTCACAAATGATCACACACTAATATTTCAGTAAGTGAGTAATACACAGGCAAAATGTACAGTTCTTTAAAGGTATTCACCTGGCATGGTGATATCTCAGTGATGTCTTCTCCTGTCAGATATAGTCAGCAGCTGCTCTTCAGGGCTCCTTATTTCTCTGTCTGGGTCTTTATGGATGCGATGTCTTCAAATGCACAGTGATTAACTAACTGTCTTAAAGCCAGCAGTCCCTCTATATGAGTAGTATAGAAAGAGAAGTGCAGGTGTTATTTCCTGTATGTCCCTAAGTGTGACTGCGAGATCTTTATCAGGAGCTAAAACATCACAGATACACGCCCGATGTAGACAGCCAAGAATAACACAAAGACTAGCATATCAAAACAAAGCATGTACTCATGTCAGACTTTCACACAAAATGTCTGATTTTAGCTTAAAGGTTCAAACTATATATATATATATTTTTTTACCATATAGATTCACATATAAAGTGAAGAGTTTGAGTATTTGATGAAAAGTAAGTATTTATGTGTTTACCAACTGATTACAGGTAGAATCATAGCTCTTTTTTTACTCCTTTGAGACAAATCTTTAATAGGATTGGAGCAGTGATCATTTAGATTTAGTCCTAGTCTTGTATGATTATAAAAATATCTGACTATCAAGCAGGGAGCATGTTCCAGTCAATTTTGATAATATGGCCACCCTTGTGTTTACTACATTTGCATCACAGACTGTAGCTTCAGTTAAGTGCAATATTTGTTCAGTGTGTTTGCTCAAAGTTTGCAGTTTCAAACATTAGAGCCAAACACACAGTATCATCACCAAAACACTATTTTCAAAAGGCAATTGGTGTCTGTGTGAAGATTTTTTTTACAGACTTGATGCTGTGTCCCCTTTTAGGCTACATATTGCACTGTTTTTGATCTTATTTTTGATCTTCTTCTTGATATTGTTATCATAGTATCGTAATTCTTTCCATCTCTGCTGGCTGTCCAACATCTAACCATGTGGTGAGCACTCAACAGATGGGCTGGCAGTCACAGTCACAGTTGAGTGGTCTGTGAGTGACCCCTTGTGGCGGAGAATCATACCTTAGTTGTGCAGGGAGGTGTTGCATGGGCAGGATTGCACAAAGCATGCCGGGAGAAACATTGCGGGGACAAAAGATTTGAATTCTCATCATAGAATTTCAATGAGGCATTATGCATAGAAGCTTTGTTCAGATTACGACTCAAACTTTTGTCATCTTGTATGTGAACCTAACATGCAACAACAACAACAGCAACACCACCAATAATAATAATAATAATAATAATAATAATAATAATAATAATAATGATAATAATAATAGTAATAACAACACAATGTCTCTTAAATTAGGTGTTTATCGCTATATGCTCATCTTTGGAGCCTAATTTTGTTGACTTTTTGTTTGTATTTATCTCTGTATATTTGTGGTGTGCTTGTGTTTTCGTGCCGTCGCTCTCCAGCTGCCGCTCACTGAATTCCCAATGAGGATGATTGACGTGAGATCTGCTGACGAAGGCGGGCTGGAGAGAGCGGCGTCAAGTCAGACAGACGCAGCTGCAAAACACAGGAAACCATGTAGCATTGACTTCCAAATAAAAGTGTGTAATTTCTTCGGAGGCGTTATGTAGAGGCAGTTAAACAGCCTAACTGCATGATGTGCACGGTATGTATGAACATAATAAGTATGAAAAATGATTGTATTAATAAGAAGACAGAATGTAATGTCTCACTGAGCTGTAACCCCACTTGTTGGATATACATATGCTGTCCACAGAAGATGTCCACAGAAATGGACAGAAATTGCTTCATGCTAACTGAGAAAACAGCAATTCTCATAATGCACAAAATTTACGTTCCACAATCACTATAGATGAATAAAGACTTATGAGATATCAGAAAAACTTACGGATATGGCCTTCAGTATCATCAATGTGTAGGAAAATGTCCTACCACTGTGCACGGAAAATGTGAGCAACCTGCAGAAGTGAAACTTAAAGTTCCCCTCCACTTAAAAATAGGTTTTTCTTCTTGTTCCTACAGTTGAATGTTGGAGCTTGCACAGAATGATGTATGTGCAGAGCCTCACGTTCATCTGCTGAAAGTGGAAAGTTTCGATGTGCTCATTGAAAATCCCATTTTAAGGGGCGGGCCTACAAGCATGACTTGTGACACCTGTTGCAGGTGTTTCCTACTTCACTGTAAAGTCCATTCCCATTGTATGTGCCCTGGAGGCTTCACGTTTCCACATCACACTTTTGCAAGTTGAATACTGCACCAGGATTGGCTTCCAAACTATTTTTCATGTCACAAATCATGCTTGTAGGCCCCGCCCCTTAAAATGGGATTTTCAATGAGCACAGAGAAACTTTCCACTTCCAGCAGATGAGTGTAAAAACAGCCTTCTAGTGTCAAACTCTGCACATACATCTGTACAGTGGAGATCCAACATTCAACTGTAGGAACAAAAAGAAAAACATATTTTTGAGTGGAGGGGAACTTTAACTCTAGACTAAAACCGCATGTTCACTCTGTGTCACTAGTTAGCAGTATTAGACTGAATAATATGAAATAGATTAATTTATTTCTTGGGACTTATTTCTTAGAGGCCATAACATATGTCATCTTCTATGAAATCCTCATCTGCACCTCTAACCCCATCAGTGTAGTTTTTTATATCCAATATATACACGATATACAAGCTTGTTAAAGATACAAAAAGAGGGAAAATGGGAGAAACATAGAAAACATCCTTAAAACGCGATTTCGTGTATGAACTCTTACTTTGAAACGCCACACCAGAAGTTTTGTTCATTCATTCCGCTGACTTGATAATGCTCGAGGGAAAATCAGCCGGAGGGATACGAAGATTATATCAAGTGGATCTGACAAGTACCTCAGTCCACTTGAATGACTCAGTAGGATCGTTTTGACTGAAGTAAGTTGGACTTAAAATACTGAACATTTATATTTATTTATTTTTGTGTCGCAGTTAGCTTTCACACACACACACACACTTTGCGGTCTTTGTGCTTCACGTCAGGACCGGACTGTCATCTCTGCGCGCTGTCACTTGTTGGACCTCTAACAGAAAACACAAAGTTGTTCTTTGCTTACTTAAAAACAAGCCGCTTTATCGCTTGAGATATGTCAGAAACCCCGACGGCAGTACGTGAAATTAATTTTGATTTGCTAACTCGCAGGTGATAGCGTAATGGATGCCCACCGGGTTTAAGAGCAACAGCGGATTTTGGGAGCTCGAGCGCCGCTATCATTTCAAGTTGGACACCGTAATCACTGCAATGACCGAGTCCTCAAAACCGCCTTTGGGGTAAGTCCTTCAAAAGTAACTGCAGGCTAATTAAATAACTTAAACGTTTCTATTCTTCCTCTGACGGTTTGAGTAACTTAAAACAAACTTTCTAGATAATTAGTCCAATTTTAGGTTGGGGCTTTTCGACTAAAAAACTATGCGCCAATTTAACGTGTTGTCTTTGCATTATGTGTAACTTAGTGTTATCAGCCATTATAACAGTGTGTCAGTTCAGAAACAGTATTAATTAGTGGTGAATTAGAGTGCTCAAAAGAAAGTTTTTCGGGACATTATAGTATTTTATCACACAAGTCTTGATAATACCTCTAGGATTGTGGTTGTGTGTCGTTGTCAGGGTTGCCATTAATGCGTTTTTCTTCATAACAGTAATGTCAGTGGTCTGCCTGTTCAAAATGATTAAGAGCGTCCCCAGCAACGCTTGAAAAGCACTTGTAACCTGCAGTCAGTACTGACAACAGAGAGACTGTTCCAGCAGCCAGATCAGCCTGCTCTCTCCATTTGCATACAGTCTCTTTTCCACTCACAGACAATAAGTATGAACAGCTCTGGACCAAAGCATGGTGCAACAGTGTGGTTGGTTGCTCGTAGAGGGAAACTGACATGGCCTTTTTTTGCTGGTGGAGCAACAAGTGTAGGTGCTTTTATGTTTGGGGTGTGGCTCGAGCTTGTGTCTCTGTGGTCCTTTCATCACAACATCAGCTGAACCTGTTGCCACTGCCACCTGAATATCAGTGTAGGCCATTTTCATATTTTGACAGCAGTAAGCGCGCAAGTGCAAATATTGAAATAAATGATTGCTGAAGTCCATTTAGCGGCTTCAGTTTCAAGGTCCTCGCATCGTGTTTGCTGGCTCACTGTCTCACCGTTATGTCTCACTGGGACACTTGAATATAAGGGAGCCATCACTAATGTTATTAGCAACACCTGTGCTTTCCCTATTATGACAAGTCGAAGTGTGTGCTGTAAAAAAGACCATTTGTCTGTACCAAAGGACTATATGGTACAGTAGTGGTGTTTTTTTCCATTAATCCTACTTCTTTGTTGCGTGCTGTGGGGGCTGTATGGAGAAACATCACCTGATCACATCAACAAGTGACCTTGTATCATCACCGACTGTAAATTTGAATGCCAAAATATACCACTGTTGAGAACAGAGCGGTTTTTATGTCCGAGGTAAGCGGCTTTTGGCCTTTCAGATTTCTATCCTAAATGAAGTATGACTAGTTTACAGTCAGTGTCTGATTTGTGCAAGTTTTCATTAAATACGAGTGCAGTTTGCGTTAACTTATTTGGTCATTTTTCATAATTTCTCACTAATAGAAGGGTGTGAAATAAGAGATCGCACTATAGCCTTCAGTGGCCTCAATTTTGTATAATTTACAATCACAGTTGAGCAGTTCTGACTGGTTTATCTGCAATTTTTAACAGTAAATTCAAGCTAGTGTGCTGATGTCTTTGTGAGTAGCTCACTGACCAGGTATGATCCTGCATCAGCATAATTATGTGCTACTTGGCTGCTAATTATGGTAATAGCTATGTATTATAGGGCCAAATGTTGCTGACTTCATCAAATCTTCAGTCAGCATTATAATTATTGTTTGAAGGTGGGATTGCGTTGTGTCCTACTGTCCTTGTAGAGGGCTCACACCTTTTATCTATAGATCTAGCTTTTCAGGACCCTCTGAATTACTCCACCTGTACTGTAGGTGTGTGGCAAAGGCTCAACAGCAGTGAAGCATACGTATACAGTAAAACATGGGTGTTCCTCAGTGGCAACAAGAGTAGGGTGTGATGCCGTTAGAAAGAGTGCTGATGAGGTGACTGAAGGTTCGGTCTATTGCTCCTCTGATCTTTCAAGTAAAGGTCTCTTTAACCAGATACTCTTAAATACAGTGATTTTAGACACTCAAGAGCTTTTTGGCGAAATTATAAAGTAGACTGGTCACAGAGTCAGCTGGCAGTGGAGCCGAAATGCCTTTTTATCCGGTCGGCGTGTGACATTTCTGTCCATATAAATTACCATGACAACTCCCTTTGTGTTGTGATCTCTCTTTCGTCATCACGCAGGGAGTCGCTACTTTACTACATAGCCCGGTCCTAATGAAGCACAGCACATAAAACTACAGGAACACACTCATGCTCACACGTGCACACACACACACACACACAGCATGGTCAGTGAACAGATGAAGAAGGGAGAGACTGCTCTTTTGAGGGAAGTGAAATTTGTTTGTACCTCGCCATTGAAATCTGAGCAGTGGGTGCGTGAGTGTGTGTGTGCGTGTGAATGTGTGTCAGTGTTTAGAAAGCCTGAGTGTGTACTTCAGGAAAGGTGGAAAGGTACCCTGAATGAAACCTTAGTTCTGAGCTTTTTAAACCTGTAATTAGGCATGGACACAAAAGGCAACTTCCTCCCCTCCCAGAGACTAAATGAGTACTGATTTCTCACAGTGCACTGAGGACAAGATTATCCAAAATCTGGCCCGAAATTCGGCAGAGTCCTTCTTCACCTGAGGCAAGATTAATGTCATTAAAAATACTTTACCTGAACCTCTTTTTTTAGAACATATATGTGGCACATGACTGGCTCAAACCTACACCTGATTCCATTTTTGATCCTTTGTGTGAGTCAAAGCATCATGTATGGTAATTGCATTTAAACTAGAGGAGTTATAGTTCTCGCCCTAGAAGTCTGGGATTCCCTCTACATGTGTGGACCTGGTATTTATGTGTGTCTGCCTTGTTTGTGTGTTGAGTGAGCTTTAGTCCAGAAGCCTCTGATTAATGTGGTTTTGTCATATGCTCTTAATTTTAATCCATTC
The DNA here is from genome assembly GCA_003416845.1 of Oplegnathus fasciatus. NCBI lineage: Eukaryota > Metazoa > Chordata > Actinopteri > Centrarchiformes > Oplegnathidae > Oplegnathus > Oplegnathus fasciatus. The sequence continues at coordinate 134,191 of NTHP01000063.1, forward strand.
CATCAGAAGCAATAAGGAAGCAACAGACTAATATAAAGAAACAGAGGAAGAATTGAGAGGGAACTGCTCAAATAAAATTTAAATTTATAGCATTCCTCACTTGTGTTTTTTTTAATCTTCAAAGTGTGTTACAGCTTTAATAGAGCTTTTCAGTTTACTGTCTGTGTTTTCTGGAGACACAGTCATGTGTGACGTCAGAGCCTTGTGAGTTTATTTTGGTCACATGGTTCAGTCCCCAGTGATGATCAACCACACACACCCTTACGTAAACAAACACATTCTTTGCCATTCATTGCCCCACAGGCTTGGCGCATTTCTTATGTCTAGACTTTGCCTCAAAGTGCCTCATGAAGTGCAAAGAATAGAAAAATTTAAAAAAAAGCCTTACCCCTCTTTACATCCTGTTATGTGCTCCCATCTGCCTCACTGTTGGTAGATCCCACATTTTATTTTAAATGCATCTGTTGTTTGTGGTAGCCTCATTTCTGTGTCTATTCAGTTTTAAAACACACCCCCAGGAAGACCAGGTTGGCAGATTTTACAGATAAATACAGTATGGGATCACAAATAACTGTGCGTTTATCCTCAGCACACACCCAGAGATAACCATTGGCTACCAACTGTCCTGTTTGTTGCCTGTGTGCACTCAGGAGCACGGTATACGGAGGGAGATCAGCACCAGTTGCTAGCTGCAGTGTAAACACTCATTAACTTGAAACTGTGCCCACTGGACTAAAATGTCAGTCTCACCCTCTGCATAGTATTTGAATGCCATGTGTGTCTGTCAGTCCATACAGTTTCTTAAAATACTCTCACGGATAGACTAGGTATTGTAAGATAATGTTATCACTTAGTGCTGTGACTTTTCCTGCTGGGGTCTCAAATGATGGGAGATTTTGAGACAGATGCAGACACAAGTGCCACACCCTACACATCCTTCATAAAATCTTCTCTATTTAGAGGTTTAAGGTTCATGTGGTCTGCCACTAGCTCAGCACTGCTGACTAAGGGACTTCCCTTTTTTTTCTCTTTTACTTCAAGGCTATACTGTATTTACTTTCACCAAAGAGGAAAATGTTTTAGTGTATGTGGTCACATCTGGATATTTCGGGTTATTTTTATGATGGGTTAAATTTAACTCCTATGAAAATTGAGAGAGAGAGAGAGAGTATTTGAGGCTATGCATTGTTGGCAGCGGTACAGTATGTATCTGGTAATATCTGCATCCATTTCACAGGCCATCCTGTTTTAAATAGAGAGGGTGTGGATGCAATGCTTCCACAAGCTTGTTCTGCAAGGATAGAAGCTTGACCAAAGTATACACTGACTGAGCACATTAGATCAAAAGCATACAGTATAACCTTTGCTCAGTGTATGGGTTTAATAAGGAGTCAATGTATGGTAGAAGGACAAGACTGACTGATAAAGCTTATAGTTGTTAAACTTTGTTCCATGTAGGATAGGATCCTCTGAATATACTGAGCACATGAGATGAAGTAGTTACCTGCTTAATTAAGTGCTGAAAGTGCTACCTTTATTCACATTTTATGAGAACTTACAATCTTTAATTAATCTGTGTGTCATTAACAATTACAGCAATGTCTATTGTGGTTAATGTTCCAAGTAGGAGTTTGTTACAAGGCCTGGCACAGTGGGATGTAATTAACGGGTCCTTGGTCTGTGCACAAATCAAAGCAGTAAAGGCTCTCTGAATATATTCTCTCCAAAGCCATGCTATGATACATCGGAAAACATTTGAGACATCTAGACGGGCTGTATTTATAGACTGTTGTGCTCCTTAGGCCGCGCTACATTATCCGCCATGTTTTCTGCTATTTGCAATCCTCTGTCCCAGCTGAAAGAAAGCATTGGCAGACACGCAAGTATATATTGTACAGTGTATCTGTCTGTACTCTTAGTATGCAGCTGTTATGGGCTGCTCAGATTTATTTCTGGAAGCCTGCAGTCATATGTTAGCCACTGTGGTATGTGGGTTTGTCAGAGAGGAAGACAGACGGACTGCATATGTGCGTGTGCAGATTGGACAGACTCCTATAACAACTGCCAACGTGCCATAGCAGTGGTCTCGCCTGATAAGGCAGAGGTGGTGAAGTGCACTTTGTCTTGCACAAGTTGTGATGGTTTTGCACAGTTTTTAACCCCTTAATACTGCTGCTAGCTTCTATTTCGGTTATAGAGAAAACAAAGTATAACCACGTTGGGTGGCCATGTTAGTAATTTAGCCACAGGTGTTCTTTTCAAGAAGGTATTCCTAAACCATTTGAGGCTGTCAGCAGGGAGCACATGCACATTTGTTTTTGTATTTATGCTGGCATTGCTGTCAAAGTGTTGTCTTTCTATTAAAAGGGTATCAATGAACACTAAAAAGTTATTTCTTTTCCTATTACCTGATGGTATGGTAAAAAAAGATAAAAAAGAAATCTATATTTTTTCTGCAAAAACTGGATTCAGTGGTGAAGACCTCATTGAAGATATATTAGACATAATTTCGCTGTAGCTTTTCACTGATCTGTGGTCTATTTTTGTCACATCAAAGAATCATAAGGTTCCTGTAAGCTGTGCCTGTCCGCTAAAAACCAACAATATCTGTAACATAAGTGTTTTTCTTCTTGTCTCTCCAGCAGGAGCTCTCTCTAATTGAACAAGCTGCTTAGGGAATAGAGAACAGACTAATTATCATTTCCTGCTGTTCTGCTTCTACATTCCATCTCTCCTTCCTTTCTTCTCTAATGTTGGACTCCACCCATGTTCCCTTTGCTATTCCCTTTCTTGTTGCCTTCCAGCCATATGGGGCTTTGTGCCACCTGAGATTCCCTCATCCCTCCCTCTTACCAACCCTTTTTCCTTCCAGTCTTCCTCTGCTGTGGGCCTGTTTGCCACCCATGAGTTTTATGTCTACTTGGGCTGGGGCACATCTTGGTGCGCCCTTGAAAACAATAATTATGTTGTAAATGCTGTGTGACCCAACAGTTGATTTATTTGTCTCTGCTTATGAGATTAATTCTGAAGTTATAGTTTGTATAAATTAGGGAACAACAGGACACAGGGATCCTGCTTTGACATTGAGGTTCTAGGGTTTATTTAAAATGTCAGAGGATCAAGACCATTAGTTAAGTAGATCAAGTGATAAATATGGGCTGCAAAAGGAATCTGCTCATTACTTGAGTGCAGAGCTGTCTGACTTTTATGCTAAGCTTAATGAGTGCCAAGAACACCTGGTTTTTCCATGACTGTCTAGGAACACACAGGTGAAACCTTGGCTTTTTACTGATGCCACTCAATTAATCCACTTCAGTCATTAATAAATGGCTGGAGATGACTGAGATGAAATAGGCTAAATGGCGTGAATCAACTGAGATGCTAAGGAAAGAATGGAAATACTTTTTTTTGGCAAAGTTTTTTTTCCAGCTGTTCAGACAGAAGAGTAAGTTTGCTTCCTGCTCCTATTTTTGGAGAATTATTGTTGTCTTGGAACATGTCTGGTGTTAAACTGTTACAGCGTGCCTCTGTGTCACTGGTCACAAGTGGACAAGATGACTACATGGGTCAAGAAAGGAGAGGAGAGGGTAGGAGAGAGGAGGAGAGGATGGGGTGGGGTGCTGTTACAGTAAGTGGATGTCTCTCCTTTGAGTAGGTGTGAAACGGATACTCATAAACCGCCGGTTGCTGGCTTCACCTGAGGTCACTGCAATACATTCTGAATATACCCTTCAAATAACTGTAAGGAGTGTAAGCAACCTAATTGATCCCAATGAGTAACAATTCATTTAGCACCTGAGGTGTCTCCCTTGGGTTATTATGTTACTGTTACTGACTCTGCACTCCTGTTGAACAGATTGTGCCGAGCTCTAACCTGGTTGTTTTAATAGTGGTAGAAAAGTCGTCGCTTGATAATCAGGTAAACTAGGTTAATACAGTTTGTAAGTCTGCAGTTTGTCTTCAGTAGGTAGCGAAATGATTGCATTAGGGGCAGTCAAGCTCCAAACAAGTATTACTTAATCATTCAAATGCTGAAAATAGTTTATGTTTGTATACAAACTGCAACCACAGACTGTTACCATGGCATGGCATTTGGCTAAGTGCTGTTTGGCTAAGAGTGGAGCCAAATGTCGTTACGCCTATGCTGATTTCTTTTTATCATTAGTTGAATGGATAAGACAAGGACACTGTAGTACTTTCATGAGCTACAATGAAAGTTAAGCCTTTTGTGAACTATTTCTTGACCTCCACCTACTGGATGAATGAGGTAGGTAGTAAGACAGTTACTGCATATGCAAACTAACATGGAAAAACAGGCAAATATGGTGAGGTACGTTGTTTGACCCTGGGTTTGTGACATTTGACCACACACCAAGTAAAGCACTATGCAGTGAATCATTGATTTGGGGTCATCTGGTGTGTTGAATGAAGCATTGGGTCTAACTGCCGTTTACCTGTATAACTTTAGGAGCTTTATTGGTTTTAGAGAATTTTGTGATGACTTATGTTAAAACTGTTCTTGTGGAAGGGTGTTTGTCAAAATCGGACTCAGCGGGTGTTATGTATCCCATAATGTTAATGTTGTGGAAATAAGTGGTTACGCCATCCCTGTCATTATACACTGCATGTATCGCATATGCAGAATTGTTAAAGGCAAAAAGGAGTTTTTAGACCTATAGTATTGCTTTGGAGCTGTTTTTCTATGAGTGGGTTCTCATGTTTTGTTTATCTCCTGGATGCACATGATGACGATGTTGCACAGTTCTACCAATGGTTTCACACTATTCCACTATTCAACAGGTGGCGGTAACATGCCAAGATATGCTCCAATGCGCAAGCAAAGACAGAGAAGAAGACTCTAAGCTAGTAAACATGGAAGTAAACTGGATTTAAAATACTTAAAAACTTGGCTTTGCAAATGTTTTATGAGGACTCAACACATTTGTAAGACCTTAAGGATACACACAATGTGTTTTGGTGAGTAACACTGAATATAAACAACACAGAGCCCCTTTGAATGTTTATCCCTGATTAATTTTGACATTTGATTACCTTGCACTCCAAGAAATCCATCAAACTGTGTGTAATTTTTCCTTTAGAAACTACTACCATCTCCAAAAGATCAAAGTAAACATAAAGTTAAAATTGCGCAGAAAAGCTGAGATTCAAACATAGATACAATGTCCACAGTTTTTACATCAATTTTTACATCTTTTACTTGGCTGCAGTTATAGGGGCAGTGGTCCGGTTGTGGACCACCTCTGTAGTGTGAATACAGAGGGTCAGACTGGCATTATCACTGAGCCAGTTTGGCATTGCAGTGGGGTGGGGTTTTTAACCACATGGCCGGTAATATGAGCATCAGGGCATATGCTAAACTAGGAGGCTGTGTGCCTAGCAACTGCAAACAAATGCTTTACTGGGCTCATATGTCTCCAATACTCAATTCTAGAAAACAGAAAGTTTTTCACACTGTCTTTCTGTCTTTGCCTTGCTTTCTCTCTCTGCTCATTTCTGCTTCTCTTTCCTTTCTCTGGGTCACTCACCCTTTGTGTGCATGCATCCAAAATCCACAGCTGCTACTCAACTGAGGTCTGCACTCTTCCGCAGTCAAGTGGAGTAAATATAGGTTGCCATGGGGACCCCATGAGACCCAAGGGGTATGCTGACTAGGTAGCAGGACAGCGTGTGTGAGTGTGAGGGGAGTGGCTGAGGGTCCAGGATGTGTGTCATTCACACTGTGTCAGATACACAACGGGAGGTTAAAACTCAAGTGTGCACACGGACAAGTATGGCTTTGGCTCTAATGTGCATGTGTGTGTGCTTACATGTAAGTGGTGGGTGTGTTCTTGAAGTGCTTACTTACTTTGTTGATGTTTCTGCTCTTTGCTGATGTGTCTCCCAAATAACCCCTGTTTTGAAGCTATGACCATAAGTTGAACCCATTTTGAAAATATCTTTTTGTACTCCTTCAGCAATATGACTGAAAGGAGGTATAATCTTTTTAAATTTAATTTATTTTACAGTATGGCTTTGAATTCATTTTGCTCTCTGAGTTGCAGAGTAATGTACTTTTACAGTACTACTACTAAACTTTATATAGAACATTTGGTGTTGTGTCTTGCTCAAGGATGGGTGGAGCTCAGGGTCCGAGGTCAGGGGCCAAACCACCATCCCTGTGATCAAACCATCAACTTTGCGACTGATAGCCAACCCCCTGTACCAACTGAGCTTCTGCTGCCTTTTTTTGTTCTTGAACTAACTGTCTTTAAAGCCACTAACAGGAAATGAAAGATTGCTTTGTAGAGCTATATAAACCTGATTGTGTTTCTTCAAACCACAAAGCTAACTGCAAAGTTGGACATCTGTTTGACGGGATGGATTAGATCTGAAACACCAGGCTTCTAGCTTTTAGAAAAGGCAATAATGTGACAATAATGTGGCCTGTGTTTATGTGTGTTGAAGACAGTCACAGTGAAGAGTCTTTCTTACTTGTCAAAGGAAAGGTCTTGCAGTACAGCTGAAAACTTGTCTTACACAGTGCTTATGTTACTCAAACAAACAATGTAACTGGTGACATTCATATTTACATCAATCCTTATTACATGTCGTAGAGTTTTTGGTTTCATCCATTTTTTATATTCTCAGACTGCACAAATTTTGTCAGAGTGAATGTAGGCCAGTTGTAGAGCAGTGCGCTTATGGCCAATTAATCTGCTCCATTCCCTGTTGGTTGTCTTCATTAGAGGATAGTGGCTCATTGTTTCAGTGATCCTATTGTCTGACACTGAACAGACGCTCATCTGACGGGATGTCCATGTCTCTGACTGGGGACACGTCTGGTTGTCTCTCTATCTCAGTGACTGTCTCTCTGACTGACTTACTGACTTCATGAATGTTTGTGGCTCGGTCTGCTGCCTTAAATCATAGTTTTATTTACTCACATCCACAGCAGACTTTGTTGTTTAGAGTGGACCAGTCTGTCTGTCTGTCTGTCTCTATTTTGCTCATGCAGTTCCATTTGTAGCCTTCTGGGCCATTGCATTGTAGGTATTAGTAGTCAGTAGACTGACCATTTTTACCATATTGGGAAGGCTGCATCCTTAAGGGAGTGAGTAAAAGATCATAAACACGCAATAATTAAATTTTATATATATGAGTACTTTTAAGGCACAAGAGAAGATTAGAAGGAAGTTGCAAAGTTGAGATAGCAGAAAATAGTTTTCTGCTAAAAACACTTGTAAATGGAATTTGTTTTGGTGGGTTTAGTGCTGACAGAGCACAGCTGAGAGTATAAACTAATATATTCCGTTATTTTTATAAGACCTTCCACAGTGGGAACTTTTTAGGCCGTGTTTCCATGGCTGGGATAAATACAGTCACTGACAGTTCCTTCTTTCCCCAGCAAAAAAACGTAAGGTAGTCTCCAGTGTGTCTGAGCTGTGTTATGTAATTTATCTTCTCAACTAGCAACGGTAATCTGACTGTGACGTTCATGGATTTGCATTGTACACGTATTGGCGCTGTGTTTGCAGTGATCTCACCAAACCTGTAATTTGAAAAGTATGTAATTTTTGCTTGCATCCTGGAATCTTGTGACACCTTTTCCATCTCTCTGTGGGACATGAATTTGTGCAGTTAGCATAGTTTTTTTTCCCAGTTTGTCCTGTATTCACACTGATCTGTATCTTTGCACAAACACACATGTACACAAACACAGTCGTACTCACACACCCAGGCTTGATTTATCCTAAGTGCCTTGGTCAGGAGTGAGCGTGGTTGTATTTGGGTCAGGGAGGAGGTAGCCTGACGTACACACACACACACACACACTGTAAATGCACTTACATACACACAGACATGCAGACACTGAGACTAATCTGTTAAAGAGGCTAGCACACAGACAGCAAAATAGGATGACTGGTAGGCTGTGTAGGCCTACGTCCCATGTCTTACCATTGCTTACTATTCACTGAGAACAAAGGTAAGGTTATATATCACTTAAATATTGCACTAACAGATATTCTTTTCTATTGCTGGCACTAAACGCCATGTTTACAACAACCAAAAGTTCACCAAATGCTTGGTCAGATTTTTGTTCTTGTGTACTTAGTATTTGATCAAATATTGCCTTGTCTAAATAACTATTTAATTAATTTTACTGTGTATTTTACCGTCTGTTTGGCTTAAGACAGCATCAAAGTCTTCCCACTTATAATCACCAGCAGACTATGAGTATCACTAACTTAAAGAATCACACCAGGGTTTTGGACTATTGACCTGCAGTTTATGCCATTAAGAATGACATCACAGGTACCTGAATTAAGCATGTGCCGCTGCTAGATTATTGCTCCACCATCAACACTGTGGCACACCCTATGTTCAGTATTAGCTGGCAACCACCATTATCTCAGAAGTGAGAAATGCACTTGTACAAGGTAAATATACCTATTAATCCAGTATATCAATCTTTATGATACACTACGAAATTGTCGTTTAAGTAGATGTAAAGGAGAGTGCACTGTTTTTGAGAAATGTTGATTGGCCTGTCAGGCTGCGCTTTTCTTGTTTGAAGATGCCAAAAGTTTTACAATAACTATAGTTTAACAGCAATTAGTTTTGAGTTAACAGTGACTTCTACGCTGCTTTCCACAACAACTCCATCGTCTTTGTTCGAACATCATTTCAATGACCTCTCTTTGATGGAGAAGATGGGATGAGTATAATTTACGTTAAATGTAATACATAAAACCCTAGGTTTTTGAACTTGCAGGGACTACATTTTTTGTTGAAATTGTGTTTAAAGAGTGTATGCGCGTGATGGAAATATGCACTACTCATCTGTAATATTCACAAAATAACGCTACTTTCCGCAACGCTGTTACGTTTGCTATTTATTGTATGCCAGTGTTAGCATGAAATGCTGTGTGAATCACTGATTGGGGAGACTTGGATAATTTTATTCCCATCAAATAAGCTAACCAACATGGTAGTCTTTGTTGTGTTATATTTGAAAAACACCATAAATTCCATTTATGGTGTTTTCTTCTCACTTTGTTTTCCACTTATAGCTGCTCACATGTTATCCTGGATGATATTACAGACCACAAGAGTCTATAGCACCATTGGCAGTTTAAGATGAATTTAGCATCTATTTGTTTGAGATTCTTGCATTTGAAACTTTTAGAAGCATTCATTTGAGTGCCATAAGCCTAAACAAACAACTGTTTTAGAAAGAAAAGCAATTTAAAAACAGATTTAATAGAGGATAGTGAAAGGCATATATCCATGTTAATGCTGTTTAGTCAAGTGAAACGAACTGAGTGGTTCTGAAAGGTCCATTAGTAACCTTCAGTGTGTGTGTGTGCGTATGAGCCCATTTGTAACTCAGTCCCTGTAGCAGCTCAGCACTTACTGCCCCCCTGTGCCGGAGCAGGGTTTCCTACTCTTCGTTCCCGTCTTCTCCTTTACTCTCTCACTCTTTCTCTCTCTGTTTACGCTTGCTCATTCTAACTCTGTGGGAGACGAGGCTTTTCCTAAAGGAGTCTTTGTGTGTGTTAGAGAGAGGGAAGGAGAGAGAGAGAGAGAGAGAGAGAGAGAGTGAAATGTTATGGTGGGACAAACAGCAAGCGAGAGGGAGAGAGGGATACTAGCTGACTGTGTTAAGCCTGGCCGGGGCCCAGTCCCACAGTTCCACAGAGCCCAGTTCTGTTTACCTTCAAAAACACAGACCCACCAGAAAAATACCAAAATCTCATACATTTACAGGTCTCTAAGCTGCACATGAAAATCATTTTCTATTTCTTGTGAGTGAACCATGTGTTTTTAAATACACTTTTAGTCAGAGCACCTTTCAGGTAGTGATTAGAAATGATCTACACCACACTAGATTATGATCAATGCTGTGAAACCCTTAAGTATAGTCAGTCAGTCCCATGATGCATCCAATGGAAAACACTTTCTGCATTACATAATGAGTCAATGACACTCTGGGTCTTGTGGGTGAGAGTTAGTTGATATCCGACTCAGCTGTTAATGGTTAACTGTAGCCAGGTTAGAGTCCGCTCACTCTGCCATGTTCACGTGCATTCTTGCTTCGCTGTGCTCTCTTCGCCTTTACACTGTGCAGGAGTACCTTGAAGGATACTGGATCATTATACACCACTCGATTATACACACACGCTCTCTCTGAGTGTGTGCCTAATCCTTGCAACTGGATTTCTAAACAGTCGGATATATATAACACTTTTGGAACACTTAATCAATACAAGGACTGCTTTTGACGTGAGTGGGATGTTTTTCTTTAGTTATCTAAGGCTAATATTTGTACTGTGAAGACAGAGAGGGAGTGCGTGCTGAAACGTGTGGTATAGAATAGCTATTTGTCATTGTTATAGCCGAATGAAGTGTTTGATTTCTGTCTAATCAGCTGTCTCTGTCAGGCTAAGAACAGTTTGTGTTGCACCAAGGTCAAATGTGCAGATAGCAGCATCCCATCGCCAGCATGTCATTGACATCTGCCACATCTCCACCCATTGGAGTGTGCTTTGATTTCTTATCCGTTTTTTTATGGCATCAATAGAGCTATTGTCGACACCTTTATCAGATGGTTTCAGCTGCTTTTGTAAAACATATGACTGTTGCAACTCAGTCAGCCTAATGTTTACATTTTAGGATTACTTGTTGAGTACATTGTATGCTGAATATATCTTTAAATAAACTGCCCTGGCATGGAATAAGATTTTTTATGAGGGATGTTGTTTGTGTTAAAGTAAGACTGTTAATCATTTTCCTTTAGAAAGCTTGTTGAAAGCAGACTATTTGACACTACAATATTTTCTAAAAGTATGAGTAAGAGTGCTTAAGAGTGATATTAGCGAGGGTGTTATTAAAAATCATTCAAATATTGTTCAGAGGAGTGTTAGGAAAAGATGGAATAAGCAGCTGCTCGGGGCTGGATCATCTTGACAACCGAAAGGATCATCTCAGCATATCTGTAGACTGTTATGTAAGCTAAGCGAAGAGAAAGGTTGTCTCACAAACAGAAACAGAAAGACACAAAAAGTCATTGGTATTCAGGCTGCTCCTGAGGAGGTGGCAGTGGGTTGTGTTCGTTAGGCTGTCGTGCTGTGTAAAGACTGAACTCACGAAAAACAAAAATGACTCAGAGGAACCAAAAGTATTTACATAATTGAATTTGTTTTAATATGAATAATCAGAATGCAAAAACATTGCATCAAATGAAAAAGATGTTTTGCTAAGGAAGCGATACACTGTTTACTTGACTTAATCGAAACATCATGTATCCTTGACAGACCGGATAACTGATCTTTGTGTATCTTTGCAATTGTCATCTCCCAGGAGGAAAATGAAGGCACGTGCCCCGCCTCCGCCACAGGCCCCTCAACCTGCCCCACGCCACATCTTCAGAAACACTGTACCTGATGGGGGAGGGACATCAGGCATGGACGCCAAGGAGAACATGCTGAGGCCCACTGTGGATTTACAGCTAACCCTACCACAGGGGTACCAGACTTCTGTAACTGAGGATGGCAGGTGAGTGGACAGAGAGGGGCACACATTTACTCTGGGTATATCACTCCCTTTCCAGTATTTTTCATTCGATGTGCCTTATTTACATCTATAAATATGAGAATCTTAGCTATTGCTTAGCTGAACAATACGATTTTATGTTGTGACCTTCATTACCAGTCACCAGACAAACCGTATGAGACCTGTTTGTCGCTTGTGGTTCTGTTCGGGTTGTTGTGCCAGTGGGGCCTTGTCAAGGGGTCCCATTCCCGGACTCAGCACAAGCTTTGTCCCAGAGAGTTGAAAGATGAAGGCTGACCTGCTAATGCTCTCTACCCCTAATGAGGTTCTCTCCTTTGGGGCAGAAAATTTAGGGATTCCTCCCTAGTACAGAACAACAAGGTGCTCTTTTAATAACCACAGATAAAGTTGGCCAGTAGGCGTCTCTGTGCTACTTCTCACTAATAGTAAAAGTAATTTGGTATCTTTTTTTTTAATTAAAAAGAGGACGTTCTACACGTAAACATGTGGAAGTTTTTGGTAACCTTTTCAAACTGCCTGACATTCCTTAAACTATTTTAAAAAGGTGTGGTCACTAGTATCGCAGCCAGAGGGCTCCCTTTTGTACTATTTAGCATCCTTTATTTATCTGATATAAGACAATCATATTGTGGTCGCCTGTCAGGTGTCTGTTTTCCTTATTCTAGATCATTTCTGGGAGAGGAATGTATAATATTACATTTGAGCTTCAGATGGGCTGTGTTTACAGTTTACCTTCCGACACTGCTCTGTAACGACATCAGAGCCTGATAACGTGATAGATTCATATGATCATAAATGATAAGGCTGAGGTATCATACTGTAATCAATTTATTGTGTGAACATGGACAGTTAAACCAGGTGAAGTGAGATAATAATACTTACTTTAAGAAAATAATGTAAAAACAGTAAACAGTGTTTTGTGCCCATACACCTTGTTTGTGGTTAATCAAAATTTACATTTTTTTAACAATAAATTTCAATCAAGAGCCAGTTTACACTTTTAATCTTTTATCCCTCAGTGTACCCTTACCCAACCTGAACTTCTTGAGGTAGTGATTATGTTGTGACTTGTTTCTGATGAACATACAATCTGTGAAATCAGCTTAAGAAGCACGTAACACAGGACACTGGGTCTGTTGATTGCAGATTGTCCTTTTAGTTGTAGACTGTGTCCATGTGATAGTGATTGTCAATGGTGTCCTTTGTAGTGGTATCTCTCTCAGTTCTGTCATCTGATCTGGCTGTTCCCAGAAAACATTGGAGACTGTCTCTTGGTTTCTTTATCTGAGGATTGACAGGTAGTTCTGTAGCCACACACACACACACACACACACACACAAACAGACACACAAAGCAACGAAGCAGACTTCAGAGCTTCTCCTGTGGCTTGATGGACATAAGTAGTTTGTTGCATCAACTAGTACCCTGCAATTTGCCTGTCATTATTTCTCTATGCCACTATGTTTTGTCACTGCCCTTTTATTGTGGGAGGCTCTCAAGAGTTTCTGTCTAGATAAGCCATACAAATGACATCTGCAGTATATAATAAGTGGCTTCTCTGCCTTCTGTTGTTGGTTTTGGGCCTTTGTTTTCAATTTTCCTGCAAAAGCTACAAAGACAGCCTTTTTATCTTAATCGAAATTTGAAATCGAAATCAGTGCTATTGCCATTCAATCTACAGTATGTTTGTAAAAACAGCTCAGTGTTTAAAACCGTATCCTTTGTGTCTATCAATTAGCCATCCCTTGTCAGCGCATCAGGTGTGAGTGTATCTCTGTTTGTTGTATGAAGTAATTACTATTCTCTTTACCAGAGCTAAAGCTTGGTAGGCTTTGTAACCCTATCTTCTCTGCCTCCCTCTCTTTCTCCCTCTCTCCCCATCTCCTGTGGTTCTTTCTTCTAAACTCCCTCCCTTCCTCCCTCCTCCCCACCCTCCTCCCCCCTCTCATTCACTTTCTCTCTCTCCCCCTTTCTCTCTCTTTCTCCCTCTTTCAGTAAGGCGCTGATGGACCTGCTGGTCGAACTGTGTAGCCGCTACCACCTGAATCCAGCACTGCACACCCTGGAGCTGCTGTCGCCCGAGGGCCACACTTTGGGGTTCAAGCCCAACGCGCTGCTGGGCTCCCTCAACGTGGCCTGTGTCCTCATCAAGGAGAAAGTCTGGGAGGAGAAAGTGGTGCGCAGACCAGCGCCCAAGGTGCCAGAGGTGAGTACCAGTGGATCCTGTTACTGTGATCTGGATGTTCTTTTTGTTATGTGTGCTTTGTATTTCGGATTTTATACATGTCACATCTAACATTTTAACAAATGAGTGCAAATTGAATAATAAGAGTGTACATGATTACCCCGTAGCTATCCATGTTTTGTTGTAATGTAGATTAATGTAGTCCAGAATACCAGTGAAAAGCCCTTAATATAATAGTTGTGCAGTCTGCATGTACTATATGCATAGCCCCCTACCCTATAGCCCTGTATAATGTCCGTCCCTCCCTTCTCTACCTTTTACCTCTGACCGCTGGCAGAAAGCAAGGCCAGTGAAACCTGTAAGGGCCCATGCTAAGGTAGGAAGCTGGTTGGGATTAAACTGGCCTAGCATGACATTGGAGTTCTTACACACTGTTTTTTTTTCAGTCTATGTGTGCCTTTTTTGTCTTTATCAACTGTATTCCTTTCTGTCTTGTTTTCATCTGTTTTTATACCCCACATGCCTATCTGAACTTATTTCTATTGAGCATTTGTCTATTTCTCTGTCCCTTTTTCTCTGCCTCTCCTCTGCTCTCCTCCTGCAGTTTGAATATTTGATGAGTGCCTTACCTTTAGTTACCATGCATTATTTCTCTGCTCTTCTCAGGGCTCACTGGCTGCTCTCTTCCTTTGACCCTGCCTGGCCTCAGGCCAGAGACTGACACTATTCCAGACACTGCTATCAGTCATCCCTCTTCTCAGTTTTATCAGTATTTTCATTGTAACACTAATCTCAGCAGTTAAAATGAAATTATTCAAGTGTGATATACTGTATACTCAGTTGTCAGTTTATTAGATACACCCAGCTAAAATTAATACAGTGTAATACGACAGCCCTGCAGTATATCCTACCGTCATGAAGTTTATAATCTTCAGTTTTTGTTGGAACTGTTTGAGAAAGGTGTTGATTCAACTTAATGATTACCATTTTTGAGACTGCAGTTTGTGGTTCTGTTGAACCATATTGTATTATATTTAGAGGTGTTTGTAATATTAAAATGTATCCTCATTCATATGAATGGGGTGTACAAAATGTAAGAAACATGTTTCAGTAAAATGCAATATAATTTAACGTCAGAATAACATTATCAAAAGTAACTAGACTGATCCAACAATCCTTAAACTCGTGTAAACCTTGCATCAAGTCAAGTGTTGGGGGGCAAACTTTAGCCTCAAGCAACAACTGCTTGGTACCTTTCATTGGTACATGAGGAATAAAAGCTGAACAGAAGTAGAAACAATGACAAAGTGAACATTTCAATGTACTTAAACACCTTAATGTGATATTACTGTAAAATTGTAATTAGTCTCAACTTTTTGAATTGATGCAGTTGGCTTTACAACCTCAGGTTGATGCATTGCCATGCAGTGATGTGTTTTAGACCCCTAAAAACACAGCTGCCAACTTGTGGAGTAAACACCTGACCCGACAGAACAAGTTTATTTTTGAGTGTGATGAAGTTTTACCTCCAGCAAGGTGCAGAGGTACAGTATGTCATTGCCTACATCTGTCAGTCTGTTAGTTTACCATCGTTATTGTCAGTTGACCAACATCTGGATTTACAGAAAATTTGGCAACATAAACACACACTCCCCAAAGTAAAAAAAACTGTTGATTTTGGAAAACCCATAACTTTCATCTAGCACCACCAGCCAACTCACCCAACTTTTAGGACTCCTACTGTACTACTCTTATGTATGATTATTCTGTGATCTATCAACAACAGCTTTGACTCTGAAACTCTGAAAAAGTTATTAGACCTTGGCAGAAGCCTACGCTCTGAGTGCTTTCATGTATTTGAAGCACCTTTCCTGTAGTGATACATAACATTGAAAGTCACTTTACTTGAAATACAAAAGCCACTGAAGAGCCACTGACTGGAGAGCCATTATATGAATTCTTCAGGCTCTTGACTTCTGAGTGGGGTGTGTGTTTTTATAGAGGCTGATGTGAACCACTTAGTGATAAAGACTGCTGTACAGCATGTCGATGCTCCATAACAGAACACTATGCACTGTTGTAGGATTGACTACCTAAATGCACGCACACACACACACACACACACACATCTAAGATCATGCATGTATTCACACAGGCATCATAATCTTTAGTCTATTAAATGTTCCTTTTTCTGTCAGCAACCAAAGTCTAACCTTAAGTTACTCATTGTTAAAGTGTCTTTGCGTGTTAGGATGTAATTCCCTCTCTCTCTGCTCCTGTCCTATCCACATATTTCACATGTCACATGTTTTGTTGTTACTCTATAAGAAAATCAAGCTCCGAAGAAAGCGTCACAGATCATAAGTTGATCATAGTTCATAAATTCACATTCATTGCTCTTTTGTCTTCAAATATATTCATCTTGTATCTTCAGACAGCAGCTCGTTCAGTTTACCTGTACTGTCTGCTCTTTGGTTGTTATGTTCAAGATTTGTTTCTTCTTTATTTCTTCTTCTCTGTAAGCTTTGATTCTTTTTGTCTTATTTCTTCTATAAAGGCCAACACATTTCCTTTTCACCATACAGATGTAGCCAGTAGAGGACCTCCACTTTAAGTAGCTTTTTACACTGTCGTTACCTTGCTGTTTCACTGCAAGAAGAAAGTAGAGAAAGAAAATCCCTGTTTTGTGGTTGCAGAATGGGAACAGTGTGCCCTAGTTAGCCTTTCATCTCATCCAGTTGTTAGACATTAATGTCTCATTTTTTTTAATCTCTTCTCTCTGTATCAGAAAACTGTGCGTTTGATGGTGAACTACCACGGCAGCCAGAAGGCAGTGGTACGGGTCAACCCGTTGGTACCACTTCAGGCTCTGATACCGTTCATCTGTGACAAGTGTGAGTTTGACCCTGCACATGTTCTGCTCCTGAAGGACAGCATCAGTCGCCACGAGTTACCGCTTGACAAATCTCTGACAGAGTTGGGGATCAAGGAACTCTACGTACACGACCAGAGTCTAGGTAAACCTTAACCTCTGATTCTGTCTTATGTAATTTTCTGTTTGGGATTCAGTCACTTTTAAATTACAATGTACAATGTATATTGAAACTGAAGTTCAAGAGCAACATTTTTAAATGATAAAATCATTTAATAATTTATAGATTAGGTGTTAATGGAAAAAATAGTTTTGTTATTTTGAATAAAATCCCTTTGTTGGACTCAGTGAATTAAAAATGAATAGAGCCCAACCTTGGTTTATGTTAATAATGGTGGCTAATGTTAGTAGGCTAATTAAAGCAGACGTCATCATGGATACTGATAGGTGCCTTGGCTCGTCTGGCTGTTGTGTCATGTTATCTGCTGTTGGACTGCAAATTAATATCATCGCCATAGCAGTTACTGTAGCATATTCTATTAGTGAATCACAGTGTCTTAAAAATGTATGAATCCATATACAAACAAATAGATACATATTGAGTGAAATTAGGGGAAAAACATTTTTTTCCCTTTCATAAGTTTTAATTATACTACAGATTTTTCAGTTTTATCTTAAGCCACCCTAAAAAGGCAGCTACAGAAATATATAGTAATCATATAGTAATGCTTAGAAAACATTATCAGAATAAGAAAGTAGCACAACAGAACTTAAATAATGTTTCTTCATTCTCTGTCATGTGAGCTTCTGTTTAGGGACAGTAAGTTAGCCCAAATGCTCACTTGCTGTTGGAGGGTTTTATTATCCACTTCCACTCCCTACTAACTGATTTAGGACAGGCCTCCATGTGGCAAAGTCTCCACAGAAATTTGCAAACTTAAGTGGGCTGTATAACACAAGGGTGTGGTGGCTGGACTGAGGCTGAGCCTGAATCCCTACCACAGCATGCTGCCCTGTGGCTGCTCTCCGACCTTTTCGTGGATGAGTACAGGAGGAAAGAGAAATTTCCTATATGGAACATAAACATCGACAGGGTTTACTTACCTTCACCACCTTATACCAGTGTAAAATCAGTAAAGAGAATAAAAGACGTATTGTGCCTAAACAGGAAGCTGAGCAAGTATGGATCCCATGCAAACCCAGCTCATTAAAACTTTTCCAGTGCAACGAGCCACAAACCCAGCATTACATTGTATTCTGTAGTACAGCGGGACTAGCATGTAAATATTTGTTGAGTTTATGCAAACAAAAATATAAGCTTGTCTTGTGTTTCTTACACGTTCATCTAAATGAATCTTAGAATACATCATCTTTTATCTTGTAGGAAGTTTGAATTATGGTCCAAGATCTGATGTTACGGTTCATTACCATGGTAACAGTCGACACCCACTGATATAGATCTTGTCCTTGTCAGGAGTGTGATCTTAGAGGAAAAGCTTGTGGTTTATGGTCATGCAGTTACTATTATGCAACGCTTATAGTTAGGTATTCAACCTTCCACCGTCATTATGAAGGACATGTAAGCTGGTTTATTAAGGAAAATCTACAAATTACGTAGTTTGTGTCATGATTAGTTAAAATGCAGAAAGTGTACAACAGATTAATTAATTCTTTTTGATGCAGGTCAGTTATCCATAAGTGACTTCATGTGTTTTTAAACCTTGTCATGTTTTCCAGTTCTGCAGCCTAAAATGGCTTCTGCCCCCGCTCTTAACTATTCAGGTATTAGTCATGATAAGTCTTGTCTGTCTTGATGTTGCTGGTTTCCAACCAAATGTAGCTGTTTAACCCAAAGCACTGCTGCTTGCTTATTAACCCTGCATGTTTGCTTGTTAGTCATCCATCTTCAAAGAAATAATTTGTTGGTTTAATGTTGTTGTAATTTTGATACTGTTTTTTTAACATCATCAATGTCAGTCATTTTGAAATTATTTATTATTAACTTATTAACTCTGCTTTATTCCAAATAATCCAGTAATATAGCTCTGTGATTTTTTTAATGGTTAGTTCACCTTCCCTCCCTGTCCTCAAGCCAACAGTGTTATCATGACACATTCTTACTTACTGCTTCGTAGACTGTGAAGGTTAGATAGAGGTGGTCTTTGAGAAAAATAAAGCTATAGCGCCCTCTGCTGAGGAAACTCAGTAGATTATTCTGTTTGTGAATGAAAACAGGTTGAGTATTTAGAACAATCCAAAATGTTTTAAAATGACAAATAAAAATGCACATTTTATTTTTCTGTTTGAAGAGTAAAATAATACATTTGATATAGGACATAGGATCCAAACCAAATTGGCTTACATGTGAGTGCACTTTAAATTCACAATATTCTACTGTCATGGCTAACCCAATCTGAATTTTGTTTTAACCTAATTTACCTGTGCATGCCAGGATCATTTGTCACTCACTTCTACTGAATTCCTCATGAACTTAATCTTAGAATAAACCTGACTTCTTTGCTTTGCTTTTATGAGGCACTGACACTATCATGTCCAACTCCTCTCCTCTCCTTCTTCTCCTCCACCTCCTCCTCCTCTTCTTTTTCTTTTTGCAGACTCCATCCGCTCCAGTACTGCCAGTTTGGGCAGATCAGAGAAGAAAGGCCTCCTGGGTATCTTCCAGTTCAGCAGGAGGAAAACCAAGGTAAGACTACAGATCCCTGTTGCTGTTTTTTGGCAATGTGTTGTATTGTCATGTAGTGTATTCATCTCACTAATAAATAATGTCAGTTTTAGAAGTGTAATTTGGTCATACATACACAATAATACATTTGAATTATTGAATTAAGAGCAACATTAATGTCATCATAAATGTCCACAAAGTTTAGCAGTGACTTATTTGCACAAGTGCCATGAGAAATATGAGGTTGTGTAATAATTTACAAACTAACCTGTGTAACCTGAGTGGTGCTTGCCATTCGTACTTATTCAGATTGATAGCTGAGGCAGGCTAAATGCATGGCTGAACAGTTGAATGCTGCATGTTAGCTGTGCCTTCCGTTTGCAGACAGAGACAACATCTATGGACATGGATGACTGTGATGATAAAGTAGTTCAAAATACAGACACGCAATCCAATGTAAGTATTACCAACACATCTGACAATGTCCAGATGTGATAAGTGAAATCAAAGAAGGATGTCTTTTTTTTTCTTTGAAGTATTCCCATCTATGGGTGGACAGAACAACAGGAACACCTGTAGAATATAATACAAACCACTGACAGAGCAAACGACAATCAAACCTCAAACATTACCACAGGGTTGAACCAACATTTCTGTGACACTTTTGTTGCATTCACAGCAAAAATTGGACACGCTAAACAAAGGTAGTTCTTATTGCTGGTCATTAGTATTGGATTTCATCACATGTGTTGGGGGGGTTCCTATTGTTATGTACATTTCTTGTCCATTTCCTGCATGACTGCTGATACTTTCATATGGCATTCAGCCTGATGTCTATTATAAAAGCCTTCTCTTTTCAAGCCTGAGTACATAATGTTTTTAAATAATATACTGTATGGCTACTATATCCGCCTTCATCGTAGATTGTGATGAAACACTAAAAATGGCACATTAGAGCTGCTCTCTGTATTGGACTATTGCGAAATGTTGATTGGGTGTGTCAGGCCTCACCAGTGCTGGTTGATAATGCCAATATCATCAAAGCTTATCACTTTAGTGAATAATATATGCACATTCAAGTTTCCCGGCTGATCAATGAATTTCACCGCATACCAATAAACCAATAAAAAGTGAATAACCCCAGAGACCCTGACATTTCCGCTGCAGTTTAAATGTGCAGACAGTTGACAATGTCAGCTTTAAGTAGAATAGCTGTGCAATATTTATTCTATAGATATATAGTGGGTTGACATAAAAGTCAATAACGTATTTTGAAAATCAATTAATTGTTTTTGTTACTAACAAATAAAAATACCAAATAACTGCTGGTTACAGCTGGTTACTAAGTATTTTTTATATGTTGTGATTAAGTAATTGTAACACATCACCATCATTTATAGAGTAAATGATTAATGAATTAATTGCTAAAATAATTATTACATCAGTTGACTGTGCAAATAATCATAAGGTGGTAGGGCAAGCATTTAAAGTGATTCATGTAAGAATCATGTTTATTCGTAAAGCTGTAAGAGGCTTGCGCAGCTTTGCCGTTTTTTTTCGTCTTCCAGTGGAGGTGGCGAGTGCAGTTGAAATATTCCTTTAAGCTAAGGGCCATCTTCACAGAATAGGACCTTAGGTGCATCTCAGGTCTCTTATTTGATATTTCCTCGCTCCTCGATCCTCGCTTGAACCGGAAGTCGTTCTGGTCCGACATCTTGCAGGACGTCCCAAAGCTCTTATTTCTGCTCCGAGGAACGAGGAGGAATCTCTGAGGATCCATGAGCGAGGATACACGAGAGCAGCCTTCTCAGAAGTCTTTTACCGACCGACACGCCCTCTTATTGGATATCAGTTATTGATTGAACGCTGCAGTTGATCGGACTGATCTGATACATCTCAATATCACTGGAGTTTCATACTGGAGTGAAGACAGGTAACAGATTAAACTCAGTGTTCAAAAGACACCATAATCCTATTCTGGGTTATTGAATAATGAATTCACAATCAGAATATCAATAAATACAGTACAGGAGTTGTGGTCATGTGCACTGATTTCCTTCAGGGGGCAGCAACTGTCTCCAGTCAGCAATCTGTTAGTGCTCTGTTCATCACAGGTCTAAAGAGAAGTACTATTTATTTTATTTATTTGTTTATTTAATAGGGACGATGGACAGTCATTGACTGTCCCAGAGTTAGCTGGATAGCTAAATTTCATCAGCAGTCCCAGGGCAGGCAAATTCATATAAGAATTATGGCATCAAATGTTATAACAGTGCTGCCTACAGTACTTGCCCCCACTTTCTTTTCTTTCCTACAAATGAGTACTGAATAATAAAATGGCTACAGGGAATAGTGTTATATAGAGATATATAAGCTTTTATCCTACAGTCACTATGAATGAGGAAGTGTACAATCAAGGACCCAGAAGAAACCAGATACACAGCACATGTCGATCAGCTGAAAGTAAAGCTCGAGTGTATTAACAACTAGAATTTGAAGTGTTTTTTTTAACCTAAATATGAACTCCCTACAGCAGCTCCAGTGTGATTGTGAAGCGTACATCCATGTTAAACCAGACGTACATTTAGATGCTGCATTAAGCAGCTCTCTACCTGTTATATCCATAACTCAATCACGTTAATTTGATTTTAAAGCCATGAACCTCAATTCAGCAGCAGCCACCGTGGCTCACCTCAGATCAATATGGCGTTTGATTGTATTACTGTAGCTGGAAAAACACTGCCTGGTTCACTCTGGTTCACTTCACTATCCCGCCAAGCACAAAGCTTCTGCATCGACTTATCCACCCTTCTACCTCTTTGTTCTTAGTGTTTCCTTCAGCAACAAGCATCTGGCTTGCCAACACTGAATCATTTTCATCGTCACCATCATCATCCTCTTCTTCAAGGTCTTAGTTGCCTTTGTGGTCTTCTTCATCCTCTTTTTAATGCCTGCATCAGATCCTTCTGACTGCACATAACAACAAAGAAATAACACCAATGAGGGAAGACAGGGAAATAGAAAGGAAAAAACATGGCAGCAGAGCATGAATTAAACATTCAAACTAATATGGACAGAGTATGTAGCATTGGCTTTGATATGAAATTTTAGAATATATTTAAGACACTGAACTCTATCTAAGACAGTGGGAGTTTATTTATATTTATTCATATTGCTATTTCTCCGCCATGTCGGTCTTTCCAGTGGACTTTAATGCAGCTGGGCTTTTTCTCCCTGATATGATTGTTTCTCAGCCAGGGACTGTTATCAGACCACACACATGCATTCGTGCACACAAGCAAACACACACATATAGACACACTGTTATCAGCCTGAAGGCATCAGATTACCCTACCTTGGCTACATTAGCTCTAAAAGCCCAGCCTCTTATCTGTAATTGTTCATTAGGGGCTAAACTACTGTGTGTGTGGTCTTAAAACACTAACATGGTCAGAGAGCACCGTGTTATAGGGAAGTGCTGATTCTGAAGCAAACGGACTGAAATAGGGAAAACGTACTTGTTTCTCAGATTGTAAATGAATGCCATATTTATCAAGTATTTCAGAGTGGTTCCACTTTTAGGCATAGGGGTAAAGCAATTTTATCTGCTTTATTAGGAAGGTCATCCTATGTGTTCCAGCCTCCTAATCACAGCAATGACATGCAGTTGCAGAAGTTGTGAGGGAGCCTCACCACTTACATTCAGTAATTTGCCTCCAATAAAAACATGATTATACATGAAAAGAATGAATCAAATATGCACTCAGCTCATGAACCAAAAATCCCTCCCTATAAGTATACACGTTCACATTTAATATGTACTCTTACAGTAAAAAATAAAATGTGTGCAAAATACAGTGCTATATCAATCTCAACTGGTGAAACACATTTCATTAAAGTAGATGAACTGTCATCGATCTGTGGGTCATTGTAGCATGCCCTGAAAATCTTGTTTTTGATGACTTTCAGTGGTCCTCTTGACCTTGCTGCAGTCGTATTGAACTGTACTCAAGTGTGTGTCAGTACACCATGACATCACTGTTGGGTGTGGTTACAGGTACAAAAGTGCAGACTTCTGACCACACCCAACCACTCCCAGCTAGCAGTGGTGCTGGACTTGACTTAAAACTTTCAACCACAGAGGGCAGTGAAACACTGCTCTTCAGCCTGGTGTTAAATTATTTTTTAAATAGCTTGTCATACACCCAAAAATTATGATCTTTTCTTTTTTCTTTTGTCCTTCTCAATTGCACTTATTTAGCTAAGCCTGTAAGTCTTCTAAATATATAGAAAAACTGCAAGTTGTCATTAATTTAATTTCACAGTTCTCAGTGTAGTCAAACAGTAATGTATGTTTTACATGCTAAAAAGAGAACTTCTCCTTGTCCAAAGTATGTGTAGGAGGATTTCCACTATGCTGAAGTAAGACTAACTTTCAGTGTGATTAGAAGGGAGTGATTGTGACATTTTGATAGGCCACTGGAGATTGTGATTGTCATTTTTACATTTGCATGTGCGGTTTGTTCAGTCCTTTAAGCCCAAAAATCATTCCCCAGAGATACAGTATGTAAGTCATGTTCCTTATGCAGGAGTTATGCAGAAGTTCAATAGGTTCCTTTTAAGTTAAACACTTTGTAATTATGAGGACTCTGTGAGTTCGGGTTCCCCACAAATGCTGCAGTGCGTTTGTTACAGTCAAGTTTTCCCCTCTCACTGTTTTGACAGATTTCAGATTGTTTACCAGAGGGAAGGAGTAGAAGAGTGCAGGTGAAAAAGTCAGACAGAGTTCATGTGAATTTTCTGCTTTGAACATTATATTTTGGTGGGGTGGAAACAAGCTCTTTTTTTAGGATTTCAAACGGAAATCTCATCAATCCTTCACTTTCAACATTTCTTTTTTGTTTTGTCAGCCTCCATCTGCCATCTACCCCACCTCCCCCTTGCCCTGCTCTTATCCCTGTCAGTCACACAGCACAGTGAAGAACTGACTGAATATTTTGGTTTAATATTTTATATCATATTTCTTTCCGCTGTGAGCTTAGCTTTTACTGTGTTAATGTGTTTATTTCATGTTTGTATTGAATGTGTTTTCATACCCACTTGTTTCTGTAATGTCTGTGTAGCATTTCCACTAATGCTTAGAGGTGAGATTTATATGGTACATGATAATCCTGGTGAATGATGTCTCCTTGTTCAATAGTACAAAAAGTACAAATGTATCTTGCTACTTCTCTGTCTCTTTAAGTTCAGTGCAAGGTAACAGGTTCCCCAATAAAATATTATTTTGCGGGCTGTAACATCAAAATATCACCAACAATCAAAACACATTTTCACAAATGTGAAATGTCTCCAATGTGAAAATAGCCGCAGACATGCCTACTGGGCTGCTATCCTCATGGCCTTTTTTCAGAAGTACTGTTCTTTTCCCATCCCTCCATGTTCTAACCTTGGGTCCAATTAATTCTAATGACCTGAACTTTATGTTCCTTTTTGCTCTGCTTTTATGCTGTATCCAGGCATTGTCCGAACGCATCAATTAATCTGCTTTTAAACACTTTTCTTTTCTTAGATCATGGGGGTGTGAGGCATGGTTTGGTTCCCCCGTGGTGCCAAGGCTCTGTACCAAGCTGAGCCACGGGGAGATTCAGATTTTCAGGAACACTTTGGGCTCTCTTTGATCAGATATTGAAAACCAGTTTTTCTTCCAATGCTTTAGTCAAGAGCAGCCACCCTTTGTAAATGCGTTTGCACTTTCAACTTGGTCAAATAAATGTTGCAATAATTGTTGTGACTGACTATACCTTTAGAAACGTGGGCATCAATTGCATGTGTAGTATGTGCATGTATGCATGTTAACTTGAATACACTGTAAATGAGGGGAAGGGTTATCTCTCTCTGAGACCGTTTTAAAAGTTCATCTAAATATGAAATAAATGCATAAACTACAGTTGTCATTTTTAACCCTAAAATCAACCCTTGAACTCAACAAGCTAAATGCTTCGAATAGCCTTTGGAGAGGCAGAGATCACTAAGAGCGATCCTTCAAAATATGATGGCATTTCAGCTATGTGCGGCGCAACAGCAACTTCACCAGTTTATACGCCTATCACTCAGTGGTCTTGTGTCCGACTCACTTGAAATTGATAGCAAAATGTCTTAAAAGCTCTTATACATTTACATGTTTGTTCACATGTATACTTACATACATATTTATCAGTCTGACCTCACCCCCTTTTATTTTTGACATCACCCACAGGGTCTGTCCACTGTGTCAGGAGTTCCCAGCGTAGAAGATCGACCCAACACCCTGGGCCAGTCTCAGTCGGTCATGAACATACCCAGAATGTCTCCCAAGGCTGAGGCCAAGAAGAGGAGGGCCCCAGCGCTACCCGGGGCCCCAACACCCACCATGGGACACACTAGCTTTGAGGGCTATCAGGTGAGGGGATAAAAGAGCTGTGTTGAATTTGCATGTGTTAGTCAGATTTAGACACATCAGTGAAATGATGCATACCGCTAACTGAGAAACAGAGCCTTCATGGATAATTTCAGTTATTTACATCATTACATAAAACTGGGTTTGAAATTGTGACTTTTGCTCCACTGTAAAAGCTATCATACGTCCAGTGTGGTAAAAGCACTGATTCATACCTGCAGGAAAAACACAAAATCTCACCATCTCACACACATGAAAATGAATGCAGAAATGAAGTGATTATTGTATGAAGACATACTGCATACACACATGAATTCCAAAATACAGTGTATAATTGGGATTGTAATGATGACACAACCACCATTTTTTCATCTTAGAAAACCTCCTATGTGTAAAATATCCGAATCCCTCAGCTCTCAGGATTGACCTGAAATAGTACATCTGAAAGCTGCAATCTGTTTGACGCAGCCTTTGCTTTGGGTGTTTTGGCCTGAGATTCAGCTCCGCAAGGTTGGAGTGACCTGTATCGTCTACATGAGAGCAACAGCTCCCTGCAGTCTCATTATAGTGTTATGGCGGCATGCTGGGAAATGTTGTTTAGCAACCAACATCCTTCCTCCCTCCCTCTGATAATAAGTTGTGTTTATTTGGAGGAGCTAGGGTTCTTGATGGATGTTATTGAGAGGAAATTGTGCTCTCAGGACGCCGTGGAGAAAGGTGTTATCCTCTTCAGCTTAATTAACGAAACTGAACTGAGCATTGAGGAGCAGAAAACATTTCTGAGAAATGTTGTATGATGAGAATAGTGAGTTACTGAGGGTGTAACATCCATGAATGATCTGATTCACAATGTCTCTTAAAAAATAGTAATAAGTTCAACCATTGAAAGCAACAGTAATTAGATAATGCCACAAAAACGCACGCATCATAATTCCGAAGAGGTTGTCTTTAACCTGACTTGGGTAAACTTAACTAAACGGAGTTCAACTAAACCTTATTCTATTATCTGTCCACTTAAGTTTATAGTGGTAGAATGAGTTTAACAATTACGTAGCTACCAGTGGAGCATTTGAGAAGGTATAAATACGGCTAGTTTTCATTGTCAGCTAAAATTCAGAATGTGTCCTAACTTTATGGTATCCATTTTAACTTAATTATAGATGTTTGATGTTTGTTTTTTTGTTTTGCAGTGCATTGTGACCCTATTAAGAAGCTCCTTATAGCTGTTGGGATTGCGTTTAGTACTGCAAATTTTAGTTGTGCAGAAGGAGACAGTAATTTTGTATGTCCACCTGTCAGATTAAGAGTTATGACAGACACCAGAGCTGAAATACTAAGACACCACTGGGAGTCACGAGGGCAGCTTCACAGAACAGGAGTTGGTAAGGTCATCTGAGGACTTGATGACTGGTCTAATAATAGATTTCTCCATCTCGTTATTATGGCTTCGCTGAACTGTTGCCCTGTCTGAATACAAAGTCTCATGTATATTCATGCATGTCCAGACATTGCAAGGTCATACTGCAGTGCAAGACACCTCTCATGTTTCATCTCTCAGTTTTCTAGTGTTGCTTTTTGAGCAGAGAGATTGAAGACAGGCTGTCGATGTGTTCTGCTAGTCTTATCAACAGTTCAGCCTTAGGCCAGTACGTGACATGTGTACCTTAAACAGAATAGCAACAAGTCTGTAAAAAGTGGAACTTTTTTTTTCCATGTGCATTTTTAACATTTATGTGGTCACCATATTGATTAACAGATGAATGAATGGACGGAAAGTTTAAATCATTGATTGATTGTTTGATATTGTTTCATAAGGGGGGTATATGTGATTAGTCCGTGTCATCTGAGGACACACCAGAGGTGTCAGGTGTTCAAAGATTAGCAATCCCTGTGTTTGTTGTGTGGATGTGATTAGAAAGGATTTATTTTCATGACAGTGAAGGGTGTCATAGCAGCGAGGTCTTATCAGGATAGGTTCTCTGGGGCATTGGCATTAAAGAGCTCTGCATGAGTTTGATCTGTGGAACAATTGTACATGTCAAATCAAATCACATCACAAACAGAATCCAAGCTGTACTTTCACATTTACATGAAATTTGGCATTGTGGTTGCTGGAGGCAATGCTAAGCTACACTAGAAGAAATTTTGCTTGTCAGTAGATGAGCGCATCATCTTCAAAAAGTTCAACCTCCAGTGAAAACAGATGTCACGCTATACTTAACTAAAAATGTTATACTTCAGAAACAGGTTTGTCCACAAGGGATAGGCTGGAAGTGGGCCAGCTCGCCAGGCAGAACTCACACACAATTGATCACCGAATGTGCAGTTTGTTTTTGTTGGATTTTTTGTGTTTGCTGGATTTTGCTGGCTCAGACTTATCATGCACAAAAAAACACTTTCTCAATTCTGATGCATGCTGGTCTGTGTTACGGTCCCCCACCCCAACCTCACCTTATGTAGATACTGCCTCTATATACAATACAGTATGAGAATGTGTGTGTGTGTGTGTGTGTGTGTTTAAGACAGAGGAGGATTAGGCACATGATAGCAGGTCATATGAGGACATCTCTGCATGATGACTGTCCTCATTATAGACCTCCCTCTGTGCCGGACAAGCTTAGGTGGTCCACTAATTGTGACTTACAAGGTACAGTAATAGACATTGACATCATAATATAAGCTATAAGGATGATGAGATTGTTATAACGAAGTGAAAAGCTTCAAATAGCCCTTGGAGAGGCAGAGATCAGTACAGGCGGTCATTTACAACATAGTTAGATTAACATCATGGACAAAATTAGGAGGGCCAGAATCTCTTTATAGTTAACTGTGGAAATGTTGGTCAAATTCAGGACCACATTTTAGTGCAGGATTTTCAACCCCTGTGTCGATCATACATTTTCTAATGTTGGTGGCCCAAGAATTGAAGCTAAATTTATGTTTAATGTACTTTTTGCAAGTAGTCTGGATGAGGTAAATACCTGAAACATAACTGTAATGTAAAGTTGTGTAAACACTCTGCCTGTGCGGTATTATTATGGAGGTTCTTGTTTGGACTTTAATGCTATTTTATGGTGTCTATTTTTTTTTAGAAAATAAGTTCCGCACTATTTGCATTTATCAGCATAGCTAGTAAAAAAACAAGCTAATCCATTTCAAGCACTGCTTGTAAGACAATCAGTTAACTTCTCTGAGTCCCTCACTCTTTTACAGATATTAGAACAAAAAATAATAGAACTTTTGACAAAAATAAATTCTGACTTGCTTAAAGTAGTGTTGCTTAAAAAAGAAATATAAGTGCAATGACTTTTTGAAAGTTGAAAGAAAGATGCTGTAGGATAAGCAATGGAGTGCAGATAGTCAATAGCACATTGTTTTTACTAACCAGAGTTAGTGACCATTAACAGCATTGTATGTCATCATTCATACACAGTAATGAAAGTAGGTCTTCCACCTTTTTGATATCTGAGGGACAGGTTGCTATATGCAGTAGTGAGAATGGGAATAGCAACAGCGCTAAAAACAGATGACACAGTATTCCAGGATGAGTGTAAAGTCGTCTTTGACTGTAGGAGAATGTTTTCACATGCTGGAGTCATCATTCAGTCAGAGAAGTTTACAGTTTTGTTTCTTCACCGTTCTGTGTCTGTCTTTATGAGAGCAGCACTGAATTAAATTATGTTTTGGAACATTGAGTTCAGAGAACCACAACCTTGGTTTCGGGGGATTTTTTTCCAGCAGTGATAGGCAATCTCTTATTGTGGTTTGGAAAGGAAGCCATGTCTACATTGCCTCTTGTGATAAAGGAGTTCAGAGTAATTCTGAGCTTTCTGCTTCACTGCTTAGTAACAGAAGGCGCTTCTTGAGTAAGTGCATTTGTGCTCATGTGTGTTGTGTCACGGAGAGAGTCAGAAAGTCATAGAAAGGTAACATCAGGTCTTACAAGGGCTTTACATGTGTGTGTTTGGGTTGTGCAACATTAACAATGTATATGGTTGGGGTTCATATTTCCAAAATGCAATACACCATGAAATGTGGTTGGCATGCCCTTAGCATCACCGTCAACCTGCTGAAGCAGGACACGACAGTGGAAAAGTTCAACAGAGGACAAGCAGCATTAAAGAGCGGAAGGTGACGGGGTAATAAGATCAGTGGCAGTAAGCAGGCTGTCTACAAGTATGTAGGAAAATGACAACTCCTGTCACCAAATGACAACGCAAATTTAATTTGCATTCCTACCCACATTACTCACTGGACTAAAAACTAACTAATCTCACTGGACTGCCCAGAAATTAGTTGATTGGCAGCATTACATGTATGTAGACCTGAAACTGATTTATAATGTCACCAGTCAATACAATACAAAACCATTTCTTGTTCTGCACAGGAGAGTTTCTTGTGAAACCTAAAGCCAGGGAAGGGTGATACGAGCCAGAGGGGAGAGGAAAGACATTTGGAGAATGTCATAATTCAGATCACATCTGTTTGCTGAGACAAGTGAACCCTGATGTAGGAATTAAAATTTGATGACTGTCTCTCAGTTGAAAGAACACAAATGAACCACGGTAGCAGAAACACTGTTGCAACTGCATGAGATTAAATTTCTCAAGGGAAATCCAGTTGTCAGATCTGACAAAAAATTGCCCAAGACAGCTCTGACATTGTTATGTAATTGCTGATCAGATCTTCATTATGGCAGTTCTGTGAGGGACAGAAGTAGAGTTTTAGTATTTTTTTCTCAATATGCTCTCTGTTTGGTCCAAACTATATGATTTGTGTCTGGGACGTCTGCCTGGACATGTGTGTACGGATATGTATCAGTGTTTCCCACAGGTTGAGAATTTACTTGTGGTGGTGGGTGGCGTGGCGTGTGACGCGTGTGACAGCGCTGTGTGTGATTGCGTGGCATGAGGTGGCATGGCGTGTGACGGGCATTGTTTAGCGTCTATAATTAGCACAATAATGCATATTATTATATTATTTTAAATTATACAGTAATGTTTACTATGATATATTGAGGGGGACAACTCATGTTTTTTCCCAGGAAGGGGGGGTCCGGACTAGTGCTGTCAGTTTTTCCAAAGATCAAGTTCGAACGAATTTCGAATGACATGCAATGAGTGCCCCCCTCACTCCCCGACCACCCGACCTTCCGACTTAATTACTAATATTAGCCATAGACTAATATTAGTCTATCAACTTGCTTGCCTGCCTACCTGCCAACGAGAACACTGAAAAACGAAAAATTGATGGCATTTTTACGAAATTCTGGCAAGGGCCCTACTGAAGCTGAGTGTGCCGAATAGTAGGCAGTCAGACGAGGTTGTACACTTACGTTGCTCATCTCGTCTCTGGAGCCTCCGCTGCCTCACTTGGGCGACAAGCTAGCAGTTGAGTCTGCAGATTTGTTGTCGCTGTAGAGTAACACCGCTGCTTTGTACAAAGTCGACAAATTCTTGTT
>NTHP01000063.1:165407-194058 GCA_003416845.1 Oplegnathus fasciatus
TAGCAAACAACAACAACAACATTACTAGCTAGCTAGCTAGTTTACTAATAGGTCAATAGGGCGTGCGATAGGTCAAGCTGATAGTGAATTTTTAGAGCGCGCTCTGCTGGAACATAAGGCAAACTACTTCAAACGGTCTGTTGCGCTTATAGACGGTACATTTTGAATTCGAACACGTCATTAAATTCGAATATGAACTTTTCCCCCCACGTTGAATGAACATTCGAATTTCAAATAAAAATTGACAGTCCTAATCCGGACCCCCCTGACCCTCAATAATATCCACCTATGAGCCAGTCCAAGTACCCTGTAAGTTAAAATAAGATGTGTAACGTTAACACATTGAATATGACATTTTAAGCATCCAATACACAAACTGCTGAGTGTGGTGTTTTTATTATCGAGTTAGGAGTTAACTTATAAAAGCTAAAAACAAGTTGTTTTCTGGTTTTGGTTTAATTTCTATTGCAATTGTCGATTTGAAGACGAAAACGCTAAAAAGTACGTGGGTTTCCATTTGTTTAATTCACACGAAAAACGGAAAAGTAAAATAATGTATTGAACATTTGTTTATCCTGTTATCAAAAAAGTTGAACACAGCTTTGGATGGAGGGTACACGGACCGTCAGATCCATGGAAAAGAGGCAATAAACTGGTTTGTAATGAAGGATTTAAAATTCACTTGTCATCGTGCTGATTAACGGGGCTCAGCGGAGCCAGGAGGACATGACGCTCCACCAGAAACATCTCTAAATGCACAGTAGGGCGCAGATTCTACAGATTATTTTATAACAACTCAGTTCTGATAGTAAGTTAGTTAAATTTCCTTAATATCGGTGTTGGAAAAAACAATCGCCTACCAAATGAATCGCTGTGTCACGCACGCTTGACGTGCATTGTCTCGAGAAGCGGTGGGGTGGGGGGTGCCGCTGGTCTGTGTACATTATGAAATGACAATTCGGCATCTTAAATGAAAAAAAATGGAATTCGGATTTTATCTACCTGGGCGCGTCTTAACCTACCTGGGCGGGCCGCCCAAGTAGAGCCTATATATGGGAAACACTGGTGTATGCATTGTATGTATTCAGTTGTGCGTGTGTGTTAAACAATATGACAGTCGGAGCTTTCTGCCCAAAACTGTCCTCACAGTAGTTTTCTGTGCTGCATCAATTAGTTTTTGTACATGCTGCATTCCTGCCTGTGTCTGTGTGGCTTCTTGATTGATCGCGCTGGCTGCGTTTTTCTTCCTGATGATCTGTCACTCTGCGAAAATAGAGAGTTGGCAGCAGAGGGAGGCTTGTTTTTCACAGCCATCCATCAGTCCCATAGTTGTCTACAACGGTAGCTAACTTTAATCTGCTCTAATGCACTTCAATCAGCCAGACAAAACACAAGTTGCTGCTGGATCTGTGTTCAGTAATGAGCGTTCATGGAAGGGTTTTTGCTTCTGTTTTTCTTCATTGTTTTGCTATCAGTCTGTTTTGTTCCGCCTTGATATCAGCTTTTTTTTTGCTGCACACCCTCTGTTTTGTCTCTTTTACAACACTTGTTGACTGGTCACAGCTTCACCCAATGAATACACCCCCTACTTAACAACATGAAAAACAAAGGTCAGCCATACTGTTATTGGGTTTCATAGTCCCTGTTGTATTTGTGGTTAGATAGGCTTAGCCTCGTTCAGATAAGAATCTGTGAGCGAACAAGAGAGCAAAACAAGGGAGGGTAAAAGTAAGAAACAGTGCAGAGACAGAAAGAAAGAAGGTAACCTGGGTGTTCCTGATGTGAGATGTAAATAGACATTTGGAAAGATGTAGAGAAGGATGTTTACCCCTTTGCCACATGGCCCCACTGTATCTCTCCACATATTCTGAAGGCACAAAATTTTTTTTTCTCAATCAGTTGAGAGCAAAGGAAAAAGGAGGCTACTGCTGCCAAAGCAAACAGGCAGCCCTTCCTCCGTTCATCTCTCATCCTCATCCTTCATCCTTCCTTTAGAGCTGCTGTTCTTGTTAATTTGTGCCACAGAGAAAACAGCAGGTGCTCTGGCTTTAGTAGGACGATGAACATTTTACATATGTCTTATATGGGCCTTGATGTAATTGAAAAAAGATATACAGTAATACAACACATTAGGGCATTCACGACTGCGGCATTTTAGTAGTCATCAACCACTCCCAAAAAGTGGTCGAGTAGTCAATTAATCGCAGGAGATATATTATATTTTTTTCACCCAATAACAATGATCAATTCTCATCAAAAAGGTCTCAAATACAACCAATAAAGGGTTAAATAATGTAGGCGGGACCAACCTGTGGATAGGTGAAATAGCAGGGTCCTCGATTGGCTCTGAGAGGCTGTTTACAAATGAGCTGTGATCTGATTGGACTAAACCCCCAGCAAGCTTGTTGGAGCTGGAGATACCGTTTGACTGCAGTAACAACACGACTGCTTTCTTGCAGGGATAGTGGGAGTCTTTTTTCTGTTTATTTAACATGGCATAACGTAGAAAATGATTGTTCAAACAAATCTATGTTCAACAACAACCAAAGTTATATCCACCTTTGGTCGTTAGAAGGCCATCTCAGAAGCTCTGAATATCCTACTATGATGCACTATGATTACATGCTCAGTTTGAAATACAAGATAAACTTTGGATCTAACTTGTGAAACTACTGTAGCTATCTCACCAATAAACACAACTGTCCACAGGTTGCATAAAGTTTACGAATGTATTGGTTTATTGAAATACACATTATTAATAGTGACTGACACATTGACCCTGCGCCCCCAGCTACATATCTGCTTCATCTGCTTTATTACACAGATGAATGAGTAGTCTACAGCGATGCACAGTGTGCACCAGTGGTTTTGATAGTCGACTAGTCCACTATTCTGTGAAACCCCATCAACACATGCTATATTCTGATCTTATTCTGAATATACACACATTTTGCATGGTCAACACAATTATAAATTACACTTGCATGTATGAGTCAATCATATCAGAACTATTGCATATCAGTGTAAGAAAAAGTAGCATTCATACAAAAACGGAATCTTAACTACAATATTTTTATAAGTAGTAAGTGGCTTTTAAAACAAGTTTTCCTTTGTCATACACATGCCTACTAACAACATAGAGTTCGATATGTCCCGTGTACTGTATGTCTGCTTGGTGTTGTGGTTGTGGTGACTGAAGTGTGCTGTCGGTAGGCACTACAGGCTTTCTATTCTTACGCACTGACCTTGAAGATTGTGAAAGTGTGAGTTAGGGGACTGGAATAGGGAAACACATCACCCTGCCATGCTGCCTATGTGGGACAGGAGCCGTTTGCACTTGAAGCTGTCAAAACATCTTGTGTATGAAACCAGCCAGGACAGATGGGACAAACAAATGAAGCGAATGTATGTTTGTGTCAGTCTCAAACCGTTTGTGGCTGTATCTGAGTGTGTGTGCGTGTGTGTGTGTGAGATCTGTTGTGCATTATAATTAGAAAGCATTCAGTGAATACCCCTTGTTATACACGTGCATATGTATAAATGTAATCTGATTACCTTTTGTTGCTTTTGTTACTTCCAAAGTAAACAGAATGTGCAATGACAGTGTAACAGTGCAGTGTCTGCAATCTCAGTACATGCTTAAAAACCTCTTCTAGCTCCAGTTATGTCTAAATAATTCAACCACTATTTCTGTATTATTTGAAAAATACACAGTACATGTAATCTAATAACTAGGGATGTCCCAATCACGTTTTTTTCCACGTTGAACCCCATCCAAGTATCTGCTGACAGAGTCAGATCTAGTATTTATTTATTATTATGATTAGGGGTGAAGTGAAATTAATCATTTAAGTCATTTGTCAAGGAAAAATGATAAAGATTTGCTGTTTTTTGCTACTTAAAATGTGAGAACCTGCTGCTTTTTGATTAATTGAAAAAAAATAATTGACGGATTGTTTTTCCTTAGAATAGCTGAATAAGTATATAATAGCTAAATAATACACTGCACCATTGCCTACAGAAAGCCAACCTTGAAATTAGCAAGGTATTTATATATTGTAGGGAAATTACTCCCCATGGTACTACTACAGATGCTACTACAGTATGTTAGTGTACTCTAATTCCTCCAACCCCTGACCCAAAACTCACTGTGTATATGAACATCACTGTAAATTTAGGGAAAAGGGGAAGAAAACATTAAATTTCAGTGGGTTAGTAGGACAAAGTAGACGACAATAGAACTGGGTCAGCCATGTGTCTCCTTATCCTTAGCTAGCCTCTTCTACNNCACACACACACACACACACACATTGTTAAGACTTTTAACATAAAACTCTTTTCATCATACATTCCACACACCCACACATGTTCATTATAACACACACACACACACACACAATAACCCCAACACACGCTAACTGTCAGCCTACTGTTAGGATGGCTTTGACCTTGGTGCCCTCACAATGTTAAGACAACTCAGCCACTATTATTATCCCTGACACGCACATACATACACATACATCTGCGCACATGCATGCATATATGAATCTACTGATGCATGCTGACATGCACAAACACACACATATATAGTGTAACCTCCTCTCATACACACACATACTCCATTTCACATTCCACATTAGCACTGTAATGTTGCCCTGTAACAAAGCCCCTCACCCATCAAGAGTACTTCAAAACAACTGATGAATGGTCACGCCACCAGGTTGAAGCCTCCATGGGTGGCCCTATCTGATCAACATGCTTCAACATGGGGCCCTTCGCCTCTCAAACCATAGAGTGGAAAATTTAATAGACACACCAGACTGTCCTGGCATGGCCTTCTTTGCGCTTTTGTGTATCGCAAAGGCGCGTTCCCTTTAAAATATACCCATGTCCATCCACATATGTTGTGTTATTTCTCAATCAGGAAGAGAAAAATCAGAATGTGTTAAAGCAAAGAAGAATGTTGGTAGATAATAACTTTTTTGCTCAGGATGTGCACATTGTGATTGGTGTAGTGCGCATTGTGATTGGTGGGGTGCCCTGACCAGTTGTGATCGGTGGGAGAGACTCTGGTTCCACGTTAAATTGGCCAAAAAATGTGAGCAATGGATTAGTTTCATTTTGATTATCCACTAAATATTGGTTTCGTTTTGCTAACTTATTTGTCACCATAATGAAAAAAATAAACAAAACTAGAGCATTTTTACTGCAGAGCTTATCTCCCTCCTTATAGATGTAAGCAGTCTCCTTTCCAAGCACCATTTATGAGACAAAAACTCTGTAGAAAACAGGAAAACTTTGAATAACTGTAATCAAGTTCTCTATTTTGCTCCTTTTAGTTAGTTAGGTTTACTGTAGAAGAAACAAAATCACATTCGTATGGAAACAAGTAAGTCAGATGATAAGAAGGTGGCTGATGACGTCCCTACACCCTTTCTTAATCATCAGAAATAAATGGACGTCTGATGAATTGTTGATTGTGTTTCTTGTAGTAAGGGCGCACTAAGATAAACAGTGAAGACGTTCTTTGCTTATTTGAGCTCTGTAGATATTTAATACACCACAATATGATCCACAAATCTGGCTCCTCTTGGTAATTAAAAAAAATTCTGGATGTTTATCTCTGAGTCAATAAGATACCCTACCTAAATAAAATCTGAATGACTAATCAGTTTCAAAACCAGTAAATGTGAATGGAAAGAGGTGTTTAGCATCTCTGTGCATTCCCATGTATGTATTTTATTGTTCCACCATCTTTAATTATTATACTTTCGCAGTATAATGTAAAATAACTACTCTATAGTGAACTCATCACTCACTTCCACAACTTTGCATTGATTTTAATTGACATTGTTTCAGCTTGTGATTTGATGCAACATGACTTGACTGTACTTAAGACGTCAGGACTTGAGAACTCACTCGATACTTCAGCTGTTTGCTTTGTTGTGACTTGACTTGTGATGTCATGACACATGGTTGACTTGAGACATGAGCAAAAGTGGCCAGATCCTACCTCTAGCTTGCAGCAATACATGCGTCACTGTTGAAAAATCTTTTCTCGAACACTGAGAAGACCATCTTTCCCGATGATATACAGCTAGTCTCCTCTGTGTCACATAAGTTTAAAAAAACCTGCTGCAAATGTAAAATCAGTAAACAACACACATAAACACAGTGTATACATAATCATATTGCATAGTCAGCTTAACTTAATGTATAGTTTGACCTTGAATGTGGTATAGTACAGAGTCTTGAGTCTTGGCTGCAGTCTCTAACAATCTTAAGTACATGCTGTGTTCCCAGTCATGGCGCCAATAAGCCCATGAGAGCAGCACACACTTAACCCAGCAAAACCTTAACAACTCCCCAATCTATACACCCCAGCTCAGCCTGAGATGTGAGATATTCTGTCACTGTGCACTTGTGTGCATATGCGAGAGTGTGTATGTGCCCATACAGTCACACAAAGAAGTGTGTGTGTGTGTGTGTGTGTGTGTGCGCGTGCATGTATATGTGCGTGTGTGTCATTGCCACTGCTCTCTTCCTTTCATAGCAGGGCTTGGCTACAGTCTTATGTTTCACTCTGCAGGGAACACACACATAAACATACTCACACACATGCATGCACACACCACACACACGCACACACACACACACACACACACATACACACACACACATCCATCTTCATAGGCAAGTCAGTCATCCATTTCAGCTTCAACTTTGGCCCACATCCACTGGTATGTCTGTATTCATGTATGTATGAATGCCAGGGAGGGAGAGAAGCGGGAGACCAAGAAAGAGAAAGACAACCAGTTGGGGGGCCATTTGGATTTCCATAGCATGCACTGAGTTCATTGAGTTCACATATGTGAACCCAGTTTGCCTGCAGAAAGGCAAGGTGGCCTGATCTCTCTCTTGTCCTACTGCATGATGCAACGCTACATGCAGCTCCGGGCATGTTCTCTGTTGAGTTTCAGAGTGAAGAAAAGTTGAACACAGCAGCAGTAATTGGGATCTTAGAAATAAGGACATCTATACTGTTGAAACCTGCCCGTAGCACTTTTAAATTGATTCTTAGAAAACTGACTTCACAGAAAGTGAGATCAACTTGCACAGGAGGGTGTGAATGGTCTCATCTCCCTGTGGAATAGAACAGATAATTCCCCACAAGTTAGTTTGTCGATGATTCAAAGTTTTATCTCCCCCGTTTTTATTTCTCTCTCTCTCTTTCCTCTTCTCTCCTTATCCCCTGCAAGATCCTATCACAAAAAATCCCCCCAGCTAGTCTGAATTTATTATGTTTCTTTTTCCATCACAGTCATTATGAAACATCCATTGACAGATTTCTGTTGAACCACTGTTGATCCACTTGACCCCACTAAGCCGAATATCACTTGAAATCATTTTACTTTTTCCCTGTCATTGACTTCTTGCCAAAGTTGTATATTTCCAATAATTGTGTTTGAACTGAATTGACAGGGTATTGGGGTGTTGGAACAACATGACAAGACAGAGTTTCAAAATGTTTTTATTTTGTTTTTGCACACACATGGAAGAAGTTATTTTGCTAATAACTGAGCTGTCACTTCAGCCCCTGGAGCGATCAGTGATTCAGTGTTACGAGTAATTCAGCAAGACAGCATTACATTTGAATAATGGTTGAAGCCCCCTTGAATAATTATGAGAAACATCACTGTAAAATACCCATAAAGTATCAGCATGTACTATCATTATACCACTGCATCAAATTAACTGCATCACTGCCAGACGTTATATGTCTTGTTGTAGGATAATTTAAAAGGAATGTTGGCACTCTGATGGATTTGAAGACTCAGATGCCTGCCAGAACTCCACTTGATTTAATTACTCAGTAGTAAACTCTACTTCAGTCCTGGTAGACAGGCTGATTTATGGTTAGACCACACACACACACATATGCACAAGGTGCTCACATAAATTAACTTTCTACTGTCGCTCTCCTTCTCTTTCACTTATTTCCTATCAGATGGGCCTTGGCTCAGAAAGCCAGCAGAGGAAAAGAAAGGCTCCCGCCCCTCCTCCCACCCCAGCTTCCATCACCCCAGGCCCTGACGACACTTCAACCTCTGCCTCTCCCACCCCTGATAGCCACGCTATTGAAACACCTACCCCAGCTTTCCGTACCAAGGTGGCACAGTCAACCACCATCTCTGCTGCCACTGTGGTAACGCAAACAGTCCCCTTGAAAACAGCAGTACAACCCCCACCTGTGCGCACTGCCACCCCACCCCCCAGCTCACCGACCCCAAGCAGCAGCACCACCGACAGCCTGGCTGTCCAGGATTCCAGCTCTGAACTCAGCCACAGCCTCGACGACTCAGATGCTGACCTAGACCAGACTGGTTCCCACTGCAGCACCCTCACCAGCAGCACAGCGAGCGGGTCTGTGCGGGTCCAGCCCGCTAAGAAAAGCTCTAGCAGCAGGATGGAGGAATCAGAGAAGGCTAACAGCATGGCTGCCAAATTAGATCAAGAGGCGACCTCAGCCAGCAGCTCCAGGTCGGAGACTGAGTCAGCCCTAAACCTGAAACTGGATGAAGTTGAGAACAACAGACATAGCGCAATGG
Organism: Oplegnathus fasciatus; assembly: GCA_003416845.1. Lineage (NCBI taxonomy): Eukaryota > Metazoa > Chordata > Actinopteri > Centrarchiformes > Oplegnathidae > Oplegnathus > Oplegnathus fasciatus. Next base: position 174,017 of record NTHP01000063.1, read on the forward strand.
GTAAATATCTATAAAATGACATAATAACAGACACTCAAAAACCGACACCTGACACAGATTTTAGAAACAACAGTCTACATTTTTCTACAGTTCAGTGTATAAATGCAACCAATTTAGAAAAAAATGTGTTCAAAATTTATCTCTAGTAATTGTCCAACATCTCTCATTTGGCAGTCTACTTCTTCGCAAATTAAACACAGAGACACCAACACTTTTATATTCTTAAACAGCAGACTAGCGACAGGAATAGCGCCAAATGACAGCTAAGAATGTTTATAATAATAAAGCCGACACAGCACCATAGGCAATGACGCTGTAATGAGATCTACCTGTTGTATTTGTATATCATTATGGCAAATATGATTCTTAGCTTTAATGTCTTCCAGTTACTCTGTGAATTAAATTTTCATTTACACCAACTGGCATATCACATTTTCACACCACACTACACAAAATATTTACATTCATTAAAGAAAATTAACTGTTAATCTCTGAACTCTTGACGGTGATCGTAAACATTCCCCTGTATGTTAAAGAAGTGAGACAGTCTTGTAGAGGTTTTCAACCTGTTAGAAAGTGACTGAATGTCTACCCTGGAGAACTGAGCTGTCAGTCTGAAACTTAAACTGTCAAGAATGACGTACATAACCTGATGAAAGACTATGTGTGTGTGTGTCTGTGTGTGTGTGTGTGTGTGTGTGTGTGCATGTCATGGCTGAAGTGAAGGAACCGGTGGAGCTGGTTTTCATCATAGCTCATGAGACAATACAGTCCTTGTCTCTATCAATCCCTCATGTTCTTCGTATCTTTCTCTCTTTATTCCTCTTTCTCTCTATCTTTCTCTATCCCCTTCTCTCTCTCTCTCTCTCTCTCTCTCTCTCTCGCTCATATGCATGCAGCCACTCAGACAAACCTTCAAAGCTGGCAGATACAAAGACAGACAGATCTATCATAGATTTAAACAGGATCTACTTGAACTTCAGCTGGCCTTGTATTGATCTTTATATAACCTAGATCTTTCTCTTTAGCAAAGTGAGATTGCAGCAGAGGCCTGTCGTGTCTGACAGGGGCAGAGATGAGAGAGCTGTAGACTTCAGAAAAGGGATGAGAAAGGTGAAGGTACCAGAATGGAGTTCAGAGAAAGGAGCATGGGAAGGTTTTGGCATCGGGATGGCAGGGTAGCAAGGTAGAAACAAGGGGACTAGGGGGGTTTAAGGAGAGGAGAATGATGGACAGGCAGATGAAAGCAAGAGAAAGGATGAAGTATGAGGAGGTTAGTGCATTAGTAAGGATAGAACAGACAGCACCAGGATCATTAATAAATTTATAGACCCCTCTTTTTCTCTATCCTGACACTGCTGACAGTGCATCACCTTCTGTCTTCTCTCTTGCTTTGACTCTCTCCCTATTTTAAATCTTCCACCTTCCCCCTTAGAATGTGTTAGAAAGTATTCACTGAGTTAAAATGTGTATTTGTAGTGAAATAGTTTTATTTCAAAACCCACGTTGTCTCCAACAGTTCTTTTTGTCCTACACACAACCTCAACATCAACTTTTCAACTTTGCACATGCAGCGACTATAAACAAGATATTCTTCAGTGCAGCCTGACAACTGCACTTCATTATACATGAACAGTACATATTTGGCAGTGAATGAATAGCTGGTGTACAAGTTAGGGCTATACAACTACACCCTGCACGTACAATATAGGGTGGTGCCCTCATGCTTGTATAGGCAGAAGTGTACACAGTACATTTATTAGGTTTCAGTTAGTCTTTCATTTTATAGATTTGATTTAGTCTTTAATTTATGTAGGTTTTATTTAGCCTTTCATTTAAGCAAAATTGATGTGTATGTTAAACTGTTAACTGTGTGTCATTTGCTCTGGGAAGCTTTGTGATGAAGATATCTAATTCTAAATAAACAGAGGTGGAGCTGAGGTAGAGCAAACCATTAAACTAAAAGTAATACTGTAATACAGAAAAACTCTTTAGTATTTTTTTTTTATCTTGGTTTTATACCATTGCTTCTTCTAGTGCCTGAAATGAGGTAATATTTGCCTTAGCTCTTCAAACTCTATTGTACTGTAGAAGCTTAAAATGTTGAAATGTGTGTATGCTTGTGCAGGCATGGGTGTGTGTGTGCTGTATGTTAGGCACGAGGGAATACATAATGTCAACGTTTATGTCAGTTTGAATTCCAAGCTTCAGCTTGGTTGAACACAGAGGACAATAAAGAATTTCTTTGGATTTGTAAAATAGTTAAATAAATGTACATGCATATGCAGAATGTGTGAATATGCTTTTCACTACAGCTTCAGCTTGAAGCAGAGAGGTCAGGGTAAAATGTAAATTAGTGGCTCCTCTTTAAAGCTTGTCAACACAATCTCCACTGGTTCATACTGACAAAGTGATATAGTACTACTGTTTTTTAGACTGCATCCACATTAATCGTTGTCTTATTTAGTGGAGTGCCTAAAGCATCAGTGCAGTATGAGTCTGTGTGTGCTTATGTAGGTCTTTCTTTATGAAAAACACACAGAAACAATAATATGAGGGGAAAAAACTGAGATCAAATTGCTGAAGGATTAGCATCAGGGTCATTTTTAGAGTTTTATGAATAGAAACTGAGGATTCAACTGTTTTACTGCTTGTGTGTGTGTGTGTTTATGTGTGTGCGTGCTCCAGAAGCTGTCAAGGTTATGATGGTGTTCTTTATCATCTCAGGCCTGCATGCTGTTTCAGTTCCTTCCTATTGTCGACAACAGGGTAAACAGATAAAGTAGCACATCGACAGCACCTGCTGACTAAGACACAGCGCACTGATGCATCACTAGTCTTATAAAGACATTTAGACAGCTATATTTCAACAGTGCTGTAATTGTGCTTTTTCCCCTACAACCCAATATGTTATCCAGATTGACTTTGTCCTATTTGTCAGTCCACACTTCTGTTAGCATCACCCATCCCCTGTGCTTTGTGTATCATATACTACACATCTGTATTCAGCTACTCTTTACTTCCTTTCTTACTGCCTCTTCTTACATTAACATCACCATACAGCAACCACATTTATTTTTTTAATCAATTCAATTGGTACCCATTTTTGGCATCAAGTCAGACAGAAATACTGAAGGCCTCAGTGGCAGAGTATGCAACAAAGAAATAAACACAACAGTTCCTCTCTTGGCACACTTATTGTTATTCAACTTTTTAATTTTCACTTTTCTTGAATCTTCAGCTGTTACTCTACAGAGCTTTGTTGCCAAGGTTGGGCCGTCCACCCCATAGTAAAGTACATTGTGAAATTGTAAATTCCACAGGAGTTGTGGTAAAAACTTACAAATGAATGTACTGTTAACACTAGGGTAGCTTACAGTACTTTAATAGTGATAATCTCCATGGATCAGCAGACAGTGGAAGGAGTTCTGCCCACAGAAACTCAAACTTCATCACCAGAAAATCTGAAGATAAAGAAGCCACTGTTTGAATAACATCTCTAAGAAGTGTAGCACAAAAACACAAAAGCCGAGATGTCGCCGGAATAAATAGAAAACAAAGATCTTGATGATAACACAACGTTTTCGATGCTACTTTCAGTTTGATAAGAAGTTTGCATGGAAGATATTTGTGTCACGTTCCCCATTTTTACAAACATGACCATCAGTGCCTGCCCTGCCTGCATGCTGTTTCTCCTACAGGAACCACTGATCGACCAGCCCCACCCAAACCTCGTCGTTCCCCAGCACGGGAGCCACCACAGCTTGTCTTATCCCCTACCCCGTCCTCCCCTCCCATTGAGCCCACAGAAAGCAACTCCCCACAGAGTCCCATGGAGGCGGAGGAAGCAGCTCCCCAGTGTAGGTTCCAGATGGACTGCCTCTCTTCACTCTTGGTCTTTCTTTTCTCTCCTAGAAGCTGCTCTCCTGGTTTTCTAACTTTTATTTAATTTGCCCCAATCAGAGTTTGTGTTTTTGCAACTATCCTTTACTGCCAAACCTTTTTGTGCGCATGTGTGTGTATGTAAATACTGCACTCTGTCCTCATATGCTTTCCATCTCTCCATCAGCGACCTGGGCGACGTAGTTGTTAAGTGATACCAGGTCCATGTGAGGTCAAGGTGCTTCATATCTATAAATGTCAACCTGTAAGCCCTGTTATTCCTTCTGGGCCCAAAAGGTCAGGGCTGGGGTCAACACCAATCAACTGGAGTGCCTTTTATGTTGCATTTATACAGTGCATGGGAGTATATTAGATGTATAATGGAAGACGTTGTTGAGTGATGGTGAACCCTGATGTTAGCCACCTTATGTTTCTGTATGTGTTCTCTGCATGACCAGGCTTGATGGCCAAAATACTATTGTTTATCATTTCACTGTTTCCTCAGTTTCTTTCTTTACTTATAGGTTTTTCTCTGGATGCTGTTTTCATCGCCGTCACCGCCAATTGCAGTGTTCATGATCTGTCCATCTCAAATCTCATCTGTTCTTTTCTTTACTCCCCACCCCTCACCCTACTTTGTAGTGTACTGCTGTGGGCCTGTGCGTCTGCGCTCCAAACACTCCTGAAGTCTCTCTCTGGCTTGACCCTTCCTTCGTCCGACAATCCTTTTTCATCAGTTCCTTTTGCTTCTCCTTGGCCCTTCTTATTTTTGCTGGACCTCCCTCTGATGTTCACCACCCTCCTCTCATTCTTTTAAGAAATTTTCTACTGTCTCTTCCAAACTCTTGTATTTGTTGTGAAGGTCTCATTGCTATCACAATTTTTATCATCTCATTTCTATTACTTGCTTTCACTTGATGTCACAATACCTCACAGGAGCCACTTTGCAGCATTGTAATTGCATCTGTCCTTGTGATGGTTTGGATTTGGTTCTGTTGAGGACACAGAATGCTGCAAGTGAAAGCAAGTTGTGCTCTCCAATTTCACTCTTAAAGCAATACTTTTTTTGTTTTTTGTTTTTTTACAAATGTATGTATATACTGTTGGTGGTTTTGCATTTCAACTTGATCCGCTGGTTGTTATTGATTGCATGAGATCAGAGCTGAGTTAAAAGTGGACACACAGAATGTGGTCAGAGGACTATACAATGACAGATGAGCGAAACCCTGGATGTATCAGTTACAGTGTGATTGATGAGTGACATGCTGAAATGAGGCTATGAGGCAAGGCCATGCGATATCTGTCAGCCAATATTTTGGTGATGCGATATCTGCAGATCAATAGTTGGACAGCGTATGTTTCTCTCTCTGTGCCTGGTGTTGTGGCTTGGTTTAGAAATCTGAGACCTGAATGCATGCTGCCTTTGGCAATATTATGGAAAGGGTGATCCCTCAGTGACATGTTGCTTTTAGGTAGTGGTGCCTCATGTATTTTAAAGACAAGTGTATGAAATAAAAGACCTCTTCCTTTACAAGAGCTCATAACAGTCTACTGTAGTGAATGACACTGATATGTTGTAGAACTTTTGTTATTATTATTGTGAAAGTTTGTAGTTGCATGAATGCTTCACAGCTTGTTTTTAAATGATAGGTGGGGATCCAAAATGACCCTTCTGTCATGACATCCCATATGAAAAAGGGGTTAATTGTTTGGGGTCCAGAGCAAAATTATATCATTTGGATCTTTGGCTGAAAAACTGTAAGAAACCAGGATTTGAGTAAAGACTGTGTCATAGAACACAACATGTTTACAATTATGAGCACTATATTATTACACATCTGTTAAAAGAAACTATGTCAAGGGAATGGAGGCCTTGTTTTTTATCATATGACTTGCTCTGTACCATATGAATGCAACCATTGTAGTGTCACAGAATCTTTCATTGAAGTAGAACTTTACATTTTTGAGATGGTGATGGTTCATTTTTTGGCTCTAATTACAGCAATGTACAAGGCAGATCTGATTAGAATTTTATTTTACAATAATCACATTTCTATGTAAAATTCAATTTATCCTCTGCAAATTCTAAGCCATTGAGTTATGGTGCAAATGTGTAGCCTAGAAAGGGTATGTGTACTTATTGAGCCTGTAGAGTCGTGGTAATGAACATACACTTATCTGTAAAGGCAATCTGTGTTGTGATTGAAAAACAGAATATATGTTTGAAAGACATTTTTCAATTAAACAGTTGGACACTGGATCAAGATTCAAGGACTTTGGTTTGAGATTGTGCATGGATTGCCATGGTTAGATTTTGACAAGTAATACATCACGGTATTGATTTGATTGGGACACCTTTTGCTTGGCTTTAACTGAAGCATGTGCCTAAGGTCATATTGAGTTGGAAATTTGAGAACTATTTGTGGCTGTGTACCTGTGTGTTTGTAATGCAAGCCTATATGTGTGTAAACACATGACAACACAAGACAGTGTCTGTGCACATACACTTGTGTGTGCAAATGCGTGTGTGTGTGTGTTTGTGTGCTGACTGTGGCTGTTGCTGGCATGACTAAGCTGTTGCTGGGAAGGAGCTGGGAGGACAGCCCTGTGAGTCATCACCACATCTCCTGGAACTGACTGTTCTCTCCACACCATTAGGATCAGGCCCAAAACTGACAGGCCTAGTACGCACACACACACACGCACACAGGGACACACACACATAGGAAGATATATTGGAGCACAATGCATGCCCAAATGTATGCTTGCACTCACAGATACCTGGTATTATAAACAAGGTCACTCACTGTTCAAATTATTTTAAAGAATGCTCTGTTGAGTTCCCAGTGCTGTGCATGCTGGCTGAGCTGCTGAAAACCTAACAAATGGTACATTGATTTTTATTCTCTTGGCCTAGAGTTCAATGAGATCAGTGACAGACTAAATAAGTTCTCCAAAACCCACAGGACTGACCAGAGCATGACTGTACTAAAGAGATGAGAGGGTATGAAGCAATGCTATCTTTCACTCGAATCTAAAACAGTGCTGTAAAAATCTAATTAAAAGGGTTTGTTTACAGTAAGTCCACCCACACATCATTAAAGCTGTTTTATCAAGCCACAAGTGGTTGTGCTCCGGGCTTGTGTTTGTATATTTGGCTTGTGTTTTCTGGTTTGTGTGTGTGTGGTGTCAGAATGAATGTTGAAACTAACGTAAATACTTCCTCTGTTTTTTTTCCTCTTCTTCCATCTCTTGCTCTTAATGCTGTCTCTGCGTCCTGTCTTTCTTTTGAAACAAACGTACTCGTGGTTTGCTGTGTTGTTTTTCTCAGTGTTTTCCCAGGTATCAAAAGTCTTTTAAGGCTTGTATCTTTGAGAAAAATAAATGAGGCCAAAAGGTTTTTTGACATTAATGCATGGCATGAGTAAAAAACCTGAGGCTTCTATGATGGCTAATTTTGACAAATATCATTTTTTACCCCAATGCAAGCCATTTTTCAGTCCTTTAGTTTCACCACACACCACCTTAGGCCATTGGAAACCCTTTGATTTGGTTGTTGAAGTTGTTGCTAACAGTTGCTAACAGTCTTAAAGGACAGTGATAACACCCAATACTGATGCTAAATTTGTCCTCTATCCTCTCCCAGCTTGGCTCCACTCCATGCAGAGCTCCACAACCAGTGTCCAGAAACCAGAAACTGAAACACCCGAGGAGGAGACCATGTCCTTGGGCAGCAGCAGCGGTGGCAGCAGCCTGCCCGACCAGGGTTACGCCGCCTCTGAGGGAATGGCAGAGGGCGAGGACTCAGGCATGGTCAGCTCTCCATCTGACACCCAACCCACATCTCCAGACGGGAGTTTGTCTCTGGATGGAAGTAGCGGAGTTGGAGGAGAGAGACTGCTGGGACCAGTGCGGGACAATTCCAGTGACAGCGATGAGGGATGTGCCACCTGGGGATCAAGACACAGGTAGAGAGGAAGTCGTGAAAGTCACAGAAAGAAGAAGCATGGGAATATGGGTACAAGGAACAAGTGTGAGGGAGGAAAGTAGAATGAAGAATGAAGTTGACAACATACACTGTATATTTATATTTACCTAATTTGTGATATATGGCCATCAAGATGATGAAAGTGTCATTCAAGATGGTGAGGCACATTAACACATCTGCATTGGCTTTAAGAGAATACGAATGACTCACAGTGTCATTGGCTTACTCATTCATCCATCTGGCCGTATGCTTCCCCGTATTTGCGACTCCTACCCATCTTCTACCACAAATCTTTCTCATTGCTGTCAACTTTTATTTTAAATCCATTTTTATGAGATCCTGGTTTCCTGGCAGGCAAGATAATGGACATGCCATTCACCTTGCTGTTGATTTGACCCAGCCCAACCACTGATTCCTAATACCTGTATGAAAAGTATTTGTTAGGTTTTTGCATTTGGCAATCAAGTTTGGTTCCACACCTGTATTTTCACCCAAATAGTGAACTGTTTCAGCCAACTACAGAAGCCTCTCCACAGTTTTTAACTGTGCCAGCAGTAATAACCAAGAGCAGTTTCCGCCATGTGTTATATTTGAGTTGTAGCCAAAGCTGGCACCCTCAGCCTTTAGTGCTGGGCTTTCATAGTTATGGTTTTAGGCCCTTATTCAAAGGCCTTTGTGGAAAATGAATGCTGCCCCAGATCAATTTTCGATTTTTAAGTTGTTGTGAAATGCGTATGGTTATGTGCCCGGACCAGGGATCCTGGATCGATGCTCTTACTCAGAGAAACTTTATGAATCCAGGGCCTGGCCTGATGCTGTTGGCTCCTCAGTATTCCAGGAAAGCACTATAACCCTGTTTTCTCAGAATCGTTGAGGAAAAGAGGACCAGTCCAAGTCTCTTAGAAGACAAATTCTATTTGGTTTGGCCTTCTTGTTGCAATTTGTTATGGCTAATACGCCAGTAACTCACAATGCTCTGTTGAACCCTTGAAGAAAGTGAAGGAAGTTTAAACTGTGGTAATAATACTTTACAGCTACATGTTTCAAAGCCAGAATGCTCCAATAAAAATAAAATTGAACTTTGAACAAGCACAAAATATTTAAAACTAACACATTTGTTTTCTTTCCTCTACTACTGAACTGCATTTAGCCTTTTGGTTTCTGTGGCATATCAACGGGAAGGGTGCTGGATGTGACAACAGCATCAAATAAGCAGTTCATAACAGCTGTTTTGTGGTGTTAACTCTGTTCATAAAAATTATGGAGTCTTGCTGTATTATGGCTACCCCTATGCACCGATCTCTTTTTTGCATTACAAAATGTTGTGGGACTCTGCATGTGTGTTTTTACTACATGCGTATGTGTGCGTGTGTGTTTTTTTAAGCATATTTTTACGTACCGTCCTCAGGCACAATGACATCAGTCCACAGGCAAAGTCAGGCAGGGTAAAGGACAGCTATGAAGATGACCCAGAGCTCACAGCCCAGCTCCATCAGACTTTGGCAGATTTTGAAGCAGACCTTGCAGGTGAGTGGGCTGCGATCTTAAACTGAATTTGTATTTTTTTCACTGAGGCGTCCTGGCAGTCCAGGCGTACATGCCTCCAACATAGGAATTGATTTATACAGTAAAGGCTTAAACCTGTTGACCATCATAACACCACTGCAACACTACATGAATGTGTCTTATCAGGCTGTGTTGTGCATTTGTTATGTACCTGAAATAATCCTATAAGTCTGCAATTTGATGTAAAATAGGTTTGAAACATTACTGTACTCCACATTGACCACACGTTCAGTGAATTTTGACAAGTAATAGCCATGGTAATATTCTTAAAACTCCAAATCAAAATGTGTACAATACACCAAAGTATTATGTATTAACCCCTTGATCTGTTCACCTTTTCCAGACCACATAGATGTAGTCTCAGCGAAGGAGACTCCCTATACCATGTCCACTGACAGTAATGAGGTGCCGGTGTCTGTAGTGGACATTGATGTGCCAGTCACAGCCATAGATGAAGTACTGGAGGACTATGAACATAACATTGTAGAGAATGAGGCAAAATCACTCACCAGGACTGAGTCAGCTGGCAGCAAAGGTGCGAAGAACAATATACCTACAGTAGATCATACAGAAGCTGAGACTTTAGTGCTGTTGATGTTTTCGTTGACATTTTGTGCCTTTAGAGTCAATTTATTCAGGTGATCAATACAGTTAAAAAAATGTGTATTTTATTTATATTTTAAATTGACTCTCTTTCTTACCCCATCTTATCACAGGTCCAGACTTTTGTCCCCAGTCCAGTGTGGAGCCACAGAACAAAAATAACAATGCTTGTACAGCTGCTGACAGTAAGAAAAGCAGCAGTGCAAATATTAAGCAGTCGTCTCAACCTGAGCAGCGTAGGAAGTCACTTGAGAACAAGTCTATTGGTGATAAAAAAGAAGAAAAAGTACTAGAGACAAAAAATAAAGAGATGAGTATCACTGATACCACCAGTGTGAAAGAGAATAAACAAAGAACAAAATCAGCAGTGAAATCTAATGTTGACATGCAGAAACACAGCAAGAGCGCTGACATCAAACCTGATCCTGTGAAAAGTAATGCTCAATCTTTTCAAGAGAAGAAACCTGTTCTTCCACCAACCAGTCAGAGATCAGTGTCTACAGAAAGAGAAGAAGAGATGCACAGAGTTTACCAAAATAGCTCCAGCTCAAATATTTCACATGGTAAAATCACTCGCAATGTCACATCACGCTTCGGTATGAAAACTTTCACTGTGGTCCCTCCCAAACCCTCTGTTATACATGCTGCTACGGGAGAGCCAGCTGTCACGTTAGCTGTCGGTGCCATTAAGATTGACAATCAAGGGAACATGGTCAAAGAGGGTATCTCTCAGAACAAAGTTGGTGGTTCATCAGAGCCAGGAAATAATTGCAGTGAGGGGTCTCCTCTTCTTGGAAAAGCCAAAGCTTTTTGGAGCTCAAATGAGAGACAAGAAAGTGCTGTGCCCCACAGCAAAGGTCTCATTGATAAGGCTAAGGAGAGCACAGATGGCCTGAAAAGTACCCCCAGTGCAATCTCAGAAACTACATTGAAGACCAGTAACACTGAGGCCCTGAAAACAACACAAACTTCACTTAAAAAACCTGCAGAAAGAGCCCAGCCTAAAGAAATGGCTAAAGAAGAAGCTAAAGAACCAGTGAAAGACATCAAAGTTGCAAAAGAGGAGCAGGTAGAGGTGGAGAGCAAGATTTCAGTGTCCAAAAACCTTCAGCAGCCAAGTAATAAACCAGCCCTTCTCCCTCCAGTCTTTCCAGACTTGAAAAGAGACCTGTCCTTCCTCAAACCATCCAGGCGAACCTCAAGCCAATACGTGGCGTCTGCCATCACTAAATACGCCCCAAAGACCTCAGCTAAACCCCACTCCATCCCTAACATACCTGACTCCTCTGCTTCTTTGAGAACACAGATTGGTTTCCAGAAAATGGGTCGGTCCATAAAAGTAAATCCACACCAGTCCTCCCTGTCATCTTTCTCAGATAATAAGGAGAATGAATCTGCTTCGAAATTCAACCCTCCTGGTCCTAAGAGGTCTATGAGCTACCCAGAGTATGTGTCAGATAGCCAGAGAGATTTTGGAGAAGTGAGACCGGACGGGGGAGGATTTGGAAGTTGTGTTGGATCCACCAAAGGAAGCTCTAATACACTGGAAACAGAAACAGCTAAGAATAAGCACATTCAGACTAGTGGCCCCACCCAAATAAATGTGACCACCAATAATGACAGAGATAATATTAAACATATTCGGGCCAGAAGCCCCAGCCCTGCACAAAGCAGTCCTCTACACTCATCTGCCAAACCACCCACAGCCCCCAAGACTGTCTCCCAAGGCCAGACAAGTGTGAGTGTAACCTTTATTATAAATATTTAATGTTATTGGTCTCTTGAAAAATAAATACTATGAAGATTTTTTACAGCAGAATTGTTACGTAAATTGCAGTGTACTTAATACTCCACATCTTGTCTTCAGAACACGAGGGATATGACCAAGGCAGCCACCCATCTAACACCTGATGCGAAACCACAACCTTCTGTCACAGTGTCCGACAGTGGTGTGGCCCCTGGGCCTCCGCCAGTGACAGTGTTTGGTCCAGTTAAAAAGTTCAGACCAGTGATCAGTAGATCTGTTGAGAAAGAGACATCTCTGCACAGCAGCCTGATGGAGGCAATCCAGACAGGCGGAGGCAGGGACAGGCTCAAGAAGGTGAGATCAAGATAAATATAGCACAGTTAATGGATGGATGGGTATAATGATGTATGGATGGAAAGATGAGAAGGAGAGAGTGATCATAATGGTAATTGTAAGAAAACTGTGGGGTAGCATTTACCCTACTACCAGTAATAGAAATACACTATATTGTTAACAAGAAAGGGATTTTGATGTTGCTCTTTTTTATTTCATTATTAGATAACCACTTCTGGTCCTAGCAGCATGAAGAAAACATCTTATGTTGAGGAGGAGAATGAGAGGTCTGCGCTTCTGGCTGCCATTAGAGCTCAGAGCATCTCTGGAAGGCTGAGGACGGTAAAATACTCTCTTAGCTATTTACACCATATCACTCCATGTCTGGTTCAGATATTCATGAATCATACTGGCTTTAGCGATCCTCTGACTTTTCCTCAGGTGCCACCATCAGGTCAAAATATTTTTTTTATTTTTTTAGTTTATGACCAAATACCTACAAAACTAACCACATTGCAAACGACACAAATGTTGCCATGCTGGCACGCCGAACTAAGATGGTGAACATAAACATTATACCTACTAAACATCAGCACTAGCATTGTCATTGTGAGCTGACTGCAACATTTAGTACAGCACGTGTACTCATTGCAGTTATACTTAGCAGAAGTATGTTTAAAAGGAAACGTGAATACTAAACTATTTGTCTGTATTATTAGCTAGTTAGCAGCTCAGAGAACCATGCATGAACTAAGTTATGCAAGCCATGGCTGTCTATTTCCATTCCTCTGTGTGGACTGTGAGCTGTGGTTTGCTGTCATGTAAGGACCCATGTGGAATGAAAGGAGCAGAAAACGTGCTGCTGTAGCTGAAACATCTGTGGTTCTATTCTGGAGGTTCCTTACCAGAACTGGAATCTCTGGAATGCTGCATGACTAAATCAGACTCAAAAATGTTGTGCCTCTCAAACAAAAAAGGGGATAAATAAATAAAACTAAACAACTATGTATAATGGAGTTACGAAAGTAAATAAGATCAAATCATATAAATGAGAAAAACATAAAATGAAGAAAGATTAGAACAGAATATAATTTGTTTAGAGTAAAGAGTATCTCTGTATGTGCGTGTTAAAGGTTGATGTTAGATACACATGTGTGTTAGGCCATGAGTGTAATGCACATATGTGAGAGCAACTGGCCTCCCATTTATGTTAACGTGTCTAGAGTTACCATTGTCTCTCCTTTGTGTCCTGCAGACCAAATCTGAGGCTGCTGATGAGCTTGAGAAGTTCAGGAAGGCCTCTGAGGAGGAGAGAAGTGCAGGCCCTCCCTCCTCTCCCTCTTTGACTTGCACTCCTGTCTTCACCCCATCACCGCCACCACCGCCACCTGCGCCCATGATTGCACCTCCACCTCCTCCCCCTGTCTTGCCCCAGGGTAAGCCTAGCACTGTGGCACATCCAAGCGCTAACGCCCCCATGAACCCTGCCTTCGCCAGGGAGGCTATGCTGGAGGCCATTCGCTCTGGATCTGCTGCTGAGAGGCTAAAAAAGGTACAAATACAGAAAAATACAGCATCTATTTACACCACAGAGTAAATGTTGTTGCAGAGCTCTCGACACCTTTTATATACTCTGCATTAGTACTGTTAGATTTTCAATTCTACAGTTGCTTTAGGTAAACATGGAGATGAGGGTAGAGAGTAACACTTAAACATCACACATGTCCCGTTGGATCAAACTACATCAGAGGCTACTGGCTTCCAAATATCTATCTGTCTTATCTGTTCTGTCTGCAGAACAAGGGAGTGCAAAAATGAAAAATAAAACAAAGATAACGTAAGAAAATAAAAATTTAGCCTTGGCACTGGAAGTTATGAATATCTTAATGATTTTATTTTTTTGTTTTTTTCACGAGTCTTGGTGCAGAAGATGGCATAATTTCACCCAGAGAGACTCATATCAAAGAAGAGAGGGAGGGGGAAAAAAGAGACAGAATAGGCAATAGGCAGGGACAGAACAGATAGAGGCAAGACAGAAACAGAAAAACATGATTTGAACCAGTGTCCTCTTTCTTCTCGCATCTTTGGTCTGGTTTCTCACGACTCATTGGAAGACTTCATTGGCAGAACAAAGCGCTCCTGCGGTGCAGCAGCCGGGAAACTGGAAATGAATTGCAGATTGTAACACATTCACGAATTCATCTGACAGCCATACTGTACTGCTGTGTGAATATTTTCGAGAAGATAAAGTTCAGTTTCAGGTCAGCGGCTGTGTAAAATTAGAGTTGGCATAAATGTGAAGCATTTTCGTCTTATTATTTTCACGTCATTTAAATCAGACAGGAACAACGGATGAGTAGTTTTGGGAGGAGGAACGTAAGGAAAGTAATCCGATTTTTTCGACGACATCTCTGTCAGATCTGACGATATCTTTTCAGTTTAGGCAAATTTTTCTTGCTGTATCCAGTTAGACTCAACAAAACCACAGAACCTGATATATTATTTCCAGCATGCCATGAACTATTACTCCCGTCATTACCAAAGTGGACAATTACAAACATGACATGTTGTGTCTCTTTTAACTAGGTCGCTGTGCCCACAAAGACAGTCCAAGTGAATGGCAGACTGGGAACAATCCAAGCAAGCTCCTCAACAATCCCTCAGCAATAAGAGGGGAAGTCCCCCATCACCGCAACAAGGAATAATTTATCAAATTTAATTTCAGTTTTTGTTTTTTGCCGTTGTGCTTTTGCAACAGACATTTGGAAAACTGGATTGAGTCACATTCTATGGAAATGTTATTTGAAAGTTTTGGGGAACTTTATCTGATGCCTGACACAAATTACAAAGAATAAAATGAGAATCAAGAATGATTTCCACATGCTGTCTAGATAAACTAGATTATTCAAAAAAGGGCTTCACAGCTCTACCAGTCTGGGGCCTTATGCTTAAAAAACGAATGCACTAATGTTCAAAGGATTTTGTATAAAACAGGAATGATTTCAACATTTCTTCCTGCAAGGAGAATGTTGCTCTTTTAGTAGCCAAACACCAGGAACATCTGTCTGATAAAGGTGTCATAGGTGAAAGGTTTGCAGTTAATTCCACCCATAATATCAGATCTCTCAGTTAGCTTCCAGCAATAGCTTGCTGGAAAAAGTTTATGTCCATCTTTATAACATATCGCTGTTCCTAAACATATCTTGCCATCTGTACTTGAATTCAGTAGTTTTAACTGGAAAGTTGTACAAAATGTGTGCCAATGAAAGCAAATTTAAATGGTTTATGCTACTTTCAGATCTTTTTTTGTTGTTGTTTTGATCATTTTTTGTTTTTTTTTACCACAGTTAAGTTATGGATGCCTTATACTGTTGCTCAGTCAGTGTTATGTATATGATGTTTGCTGTAAAATTTCTATATGGGGTGCAATAAGTTGGATCTGATGATGTTTCCAGATTTGAACTACTTAATATTTGTTTAACAAATTAAGATAACTGAAAACTTAAGTATACTTAAGAAAACAACGCATAAATCCATTGACATGTTTGATTTTTTTTTCAAGTGTCTTATTTTATCCAGATCTGGTCCATGATGCCAACTTCTACAGTTCTTGGCTCTGAGAAGGAGTAAGATGGTGGTGACTGACTAGTGCCTGTTCGCTCAATGTGCTCCTGTTTTAGCTTCTAACCTTTATTTGTGCTGCTGTTTAAAACCTGAAGACATTGTCAGTGCTCTGCAGAAACTTGTGCAGTAGCGATATGACTGACCGTGCCTTTGATGTCTGATATATTAGAGAAATTAAAATGAACCTTTTCTTTCCTTGACATTTCAACATTTTTCAAGCACTGTTATTAAAGTATATTAATGGTGGATGTCACCATGAGCAAAGAGATCAGTTTATTAATCAACAAGTCACTACCAATATGTAGTAGCTATGTAATACTGACCACCAGTCTTAGGTTAGCTGTAGGAAAGCAGTAGTTTAGGTTATCAATGGCCTTGATCAAGTGTTATTGCATTCCATTCTGCTCCTCTGTAGGAGAAGTTTACAGTGTGGAGTAGCTATGGTTTATAGAGGGAGAGTGGACTACTACCATTAAATGGTATAGTTATGGATAAAGTAGTGTGTCCACGCTGAATCATAGAATGAAGAAAAACCTAGAGAATCGATATTCAGGTGTAAATGCTTGCTGCTGTGGATTGTGAGATAAATCTTAGCAAAGGGAGTTGAATTCCTAGTTTTATAGAGATTTATTTTAATTTATGCTCAGTTTCAACACTCAGAACAGTTTTATGATGTATGTTTTATCCTGAGAGTGAAAACCTGTAGAGCTTTTCTGTTTTGTTCTTTTTTTTTCTCTAACTCCAAGGGATTATTTCATTTCTGCTAGATGGTTTCATCCACTGTTCACACAATAGCCTACAGCACATTGTAGCATTGTATATTTTGTAAACTGAAGACAGATCATCGCCTTGAAAGATTTGAGTTAAATCTTTAATAGAGAGCTGTTTCAGTGATAGTGTGAACATTCTGTAAGATATTGCTTAAGTTTTAAGTGCACATTGTTGTTTTTTTGGGGAAGGTTGCACAGCTATTTTTGTCTACCCTAATTTTTGATTCAATAAATAATTTTGTAATCAAGTGAAAACTGACTTGCACCTGACATTCCTGTATTTTAGCCTTATTCAATAAGAATCTGCATTTTTCCCTCTCAAGTTGTCGTTGTTAGATTCAGCAGATGGTAGTATGAACCTTGCCCTGGAAAGCATCATTCTGATGTGCCTGTGCCATTCCCAGCACTGTGGTCACCCTGCTGTCCTCATGAAATATATTGTAACCTCTCTCT
Source organism: Oplegnathus fasciatus (assembly GCA_003416845.1). Taxonomy (NCBI): domain Eukaryota; kingdom Metazoa; phylum Chordata; class Actinopteri; order Centrarchiformes; family Oplegnathidae; genus Oplegnathus; species Oplegnathus fasciatus. The sequence continues at coordinate 190,983 of NTHP01000063.1, forward strand.
CTCTTTGCCACGCCACAGATGAGCTACTATTCCGGGCAGCAGCTCATGGCCCTGACTCATCACTATGTGGTCACACGAAATGACTCTCACAGAACTTGAACCTAACCTGCATTCCTGATTCCTGAAACACTAGTCATTGTGCCCTTCCACCTTCACCCAGAAGCGGCTGAATGATGCAAATATCCACATTGGTTGCAAAATTACACGGAAATGCACAGTGTTGATGCACATATTGGTGGAGAAATCTCAGATGTGTTGCCATTACTCTGTTGGTTAAGTTGGTCAAACCCATCATTTTTAAATGATCTCATTTGTTAGCATGTGTACGAGGTCTGATAGAAAGTGAAGTGACATAAAACTGTACTCTTTTTTTTATCGACTCACCCATCATAAACAAATACTGACTCTCTATAAATAACTCTTCTTTTGAGTGCAAAGCTGTTCCCAGACAAAACGTGAATTGCTGCAATTTCATGGTCCTGTTTTTGGGAATTTCTCTGGATTTTACTGACAAGTGCAGGGTGCTGTTAAGTCAATTCTAGTGGTGGAATAAGTCAGAGAGTGCATCAGGGTGATGTTGGCTGTGTTGGCCAGCGAGAGCGGTAAATTCCTGCAGAGGACCGCATGCTCTTTTGTGGGTCAAGATTCATGCTCACTCCACAGCCATTCTAATCTGCCTTACAAATCTGTGAAGGGTGTGTATGGGTGGGTGTGACTGATATTTTTGTTGTGAGTATGTACGTGTGTTTGAGCTGGTCCCTGCGTTATGGTTCCAAACCATTTTAACCATACTGGCGAACGTAAACAACCTCTGAATCAAGAATTACCAGAAGATCGCACCACATAATACAGAAATAAATTCATTTAGGTTTGGCTTTGGTTACGCTTTTACCAACCTTATTGGGGAGTTTGTATTTGGTGCCATAACAGTTTCACATGTAGGCCTAAGGCAGGAAGGACATGTCACCATGCCAGTCATCATGTTGACTAATCAAATTTTAATCATGTAATCACTTAGATCGCGTCAGCCACTTAGATATGGGTGTGAACAGGAATATGTCATTAGTTTAATAATTTGCAGGGTATATTTCCTTTTTTTACTCAAAGATGAGCAATAAATAATGAAAAGAAGTGTTGAGTTCCCTCTGTGGCAGCTTTTACTAAAAGCATACTCATCCATGGTCCTGTTTGACACTTCAGTGAAAGCCATTCACCAACTGCCTCGGCTTATATTACACAGCTTTGTTAGTCTTGACTGGCCAACTTATGAGTGATGGACACAGTGGCAGCGACTATCAGCAGGGGTTTGTATTGACTTTGTTTTCTGATGTTGGGTAGTCTACTGTGTATCTGATCAATCAATTTGAACAAAAGGCCTGTGCGATGCTGAATGTCTGATGAGGTGAAATCAACATAATGTGTGTTTAGTTTACGTCTCAGTGCCAGTCTCACAGGCAGAATGCTTTGTTACATGGTGGCACCCTGAATATGAGTGACATGATGTTTATATGTAAGTATGTGTGTGATGCAATGCCTGCACAACGTCTGTTCTTTGAGTGTGTGTTTACACATGGAGGGAGCACAGTGTGAGCCCCCTGTTGTCCTGAACCAGACACACACACACACACAAACAGCTCAGGACTGATGGCCTTTTGCACTTCAGACTCCCATGGTGTGTTCCCATCACTTAAGCTTATCCAAGTCTGAAATATCATAGGCAGTATGGAAAATGAACTGAACACTGGGTTATCCCTGGTGTCACTTTATCTGACAGTGCTGTGGGGTTCAACTCAAGGCATTATCTTCGGTGCATGTCACTCCTCCTTAATGTTTTATCAATCTCCATATGTTTTAAACTAGTTACCAGTCTAAATTGCAATAAGTTACACATGAGCTGGATTCACACCTCTTGATGTTGCTCTCAGTTATATAAACATCAGAAGGTCTTATGCAATAACCTTACAAGGCTCAGAAGGATAAAAACATAACCGTGGCGGGAAGGTAACTCTGGTGCAATGAGATTTGACCCCCAGTTGTGCAATATACATACCACACAGCCACCTGTGTTTTTATTTCTGATTGTGCTTGTCAGAGTAGGGCTTTTGATTAAACATGGAGTGTTGCTGTTAACTTTATGGCGTATCATAACAGTATTCTTGCCATGTGACCACCTTGGTTTACAATTTTAGTCCTGAAAAGTATTTTAGGGTGACACTCTGTAACACTGACATATACTGCATATATACATGAACTTTTGCCCCTTGCTACAGCCAGGTAACACACAAAGTAATTGACCCTGTTTATGAAAACATTTACTCCACAGGCATTGTTCTAATAGTGTCACATACATATTTCACAGGCAGAATCCTTTGGCAGAAAGGAAGTAACAGAAAGGAAGCTATTTTTGGTTGTTGTTTGATAACACCATACTTAAAAGCATACAGATTCACAGAAAGGACATATTAAATGTCCTCAAAGTTGATTTTGAAATATCCACTGATAACCGTATAGTGATGAACGCATCATAACCAGTTGAGTGTTTGAAAAATACTTCAGTCATGGTTTGACTCATCTTTAATCTCAATAAACAACAGTTATGTGTGTAGATCTACACTGAAGATCAAACACTTGCGTTTTTTCCCATCTTACTTTCATATCCCTTATGTACTGTGGCAAGCAAGTGAAGGAAGCAAGGCAGGCAAGAACCTCTTAATGGTGTACCTTAAACCCTTCTTGTTCAATAAAGTTAAGGTAAAATGTGCATACAATATCCAAGGTGTAGTCTACGATTCTGGAGAGCACTGATCAATCCGAACTCCACTCAGAAAACAAGCATTTTAAAAGTTGTTTGCTTGTCATCTTGCAGACAGACCTGACAAAGCATGAATTCAGACTTTTTACAAATCGGCATCATGATGTAGTTATTTCGTAGATATCTATGTGTATAAACAATGTGTATAAACAATAACGTTGCTGGCGTATTCATGCCTAATTTAGATGACATTATTTTACCCTGACTGATCCGAACTCCATTCAGAAAACAAGCATTTTAAAAGTTGTTTGCTTGTCGTCTTGC
>NTHP01000063.1:196584-212685 GCA_003416845.1 Oplegnathus fasciatus
AAACTCAATTCTGTGAGAGTTTCGCCAGTCTCGCCTTATCGCCTTATCCTTTTGGCAGCATTTGCTTTGGGGGTGGGGAGGGGGAGAAAGAGGCGTTTTCCCAGGAATACTCTTGTAGCCCTACTGCAGTGGCTCCCAAAGTGGGCTCTGGGGACCTTGGATGGCTTCCAGGAGATCCCCAGTAAAGTCAGGAATTGTAGAGTGGAATCAGTTTTGGAGCCACCACAGTTTAACACAATGAGAAGATTGTTTTTTTTTTATCACTGAGCTGACTGTAAAAAGCGCACTCGCTGAGCAGGTCTGGAGTACTGAATCAATACAACAGCAAAAGCACTCCCAGAGGTGGGTTAGCGAGTGTGTTGGGAAGTCTTATCAAATTGGGCTCCATGATGTGGGTTTCTTGATGTGAAAATCTCCTCTGTTGTTTCATTGTGACATTTGTCTTAAAAGCCTACCTCGGCTTATATCATCAAGTCAATAATACAGTAATTCGTCTCAGTTATACAATACTTTGAGAAACCACGTCTAATGATATAACTCTAAATGAAAGGGTGAGTGAGAGAGAGAGCCAGATCTCTATCTAATCTAACTTAATGTGTAAATGTCTTGACAAAGCGACTCTTCATAGATAGTCTAATCTGCCCTGTCATTTGGGCACTATTCCAAATCAATTTCTTTATTGGCTGCATGTGGTCTCTGCAGAAAGTTGCATAACCACCCAAATTTATGATTCTGGGAACTATCGACGTTGGCCTGTGTGTTTTGAATGCAGATCAGGGCTCTCACTGGGAATGTGGAATTAGACTGGAAGGAGGCACTCAGGGACCGATGCATATGGTAAGATTTTGCAGGTTATGCATCTGAAATTTTTCGCACATTTTCAAGGGAAAAGTTGTTGAAATCAGTAACGGTTTCTCCTGAGTGTTCAAAAATGTAAGATACACCTAAACTTGGGTTTGTCAGCTGCACAGGCAGAGCTAAAGATCTTCCATTTCCATAGGTGGGATGTCTGTGAAATACTGGATAAAACCAAGCTGTAAAGCATGTCTTTATATTGTGTCTGGTGGTTTTGAGTGCATGTAGCATCCTGACTTTGTCATTCCACACTTACTGGGTTCATTACTATTGGATTAATTAAAATCCTGTTTACTGTATATTTATTTGTATGTCTTCAATTTAGCCTCAACATACCTTTCAGAATAAAGGCAAGTAAAGCATAGTCAGCAACCTTTCTGGAGTCACTGAAGTGAAACACATAATCTGGCCAACCACTGATATTCCACTCAACTCGGCAACCTACACTGGAGTACTTAGATACTGCACACATGCATGGTCCTCTGCATGTTAACCTCTGGAGTGCGGTTGAATATGAAGTAGCTTGATCACGTGGCTTCTCCTACATATAGTCTAAAACATGCTATAGTTGTGTCTTTTCAAGCATGAGATTTTTTTGACACTCTCCCATTCATAACCAAAGAGGATTTCTCTTTTCCTTGCCCCTGCCCATTATTTCCTGCTTTCTTTCATTTAATTATGTTGTGGTCACATCTCTGTGCACATGGCAACCGCTCTAGCTGCGGTTTCTTTCACCCCCTCAGCACCAGTCCTGCTATTTCAAGTCCATGCTCAGTAAGCACAGGCATGATGGGGCATGAACTCTGCAAGACTACAGGCTGCCAAAAGGCTGCTGACTGCACATATTGCACATAATTATACTTGCAATAAGCTATACTCAACTCGCTCTAGGATTCAGACTTGTGTGTTTTGTCTTTTGAGAAACTCTTAAGAATCTAAAATGCATTTGGTTCTGCTGCTCATACTCCATTGGTTTTTGATTGAAATACTGTATGTTTGGCAGTGATCATCCCAGAGATTTGTTGCATAACCAATACCTGAACCTCATTTGAAACTTTAGCTGTTTTCTTGATGTACGAATGCAGATACGGTTGGATACCCCCCGTCCTTGTTTGTATGTGTATAGTTTCAGCTGCTATCCGAGGGGAAAAGTGGCAGAGATATCCTATTAGCTGGTATTGGTGGTATAAGAGCTTGTGGTCGTGCTCTAGGCAGCATTCCATTGGGTCTTGCGTCAGTCAGCAGTCATTCAGCACTGGTTAGTCTAGGCTTATACACTGTTAATACCCCCTCCCTGATGTCATGACACCATTAACCCAAGCCTGCTGGGGGACCACAGCGTAGTTCATGTCAGTAGACTGACTGCCTGGATCTAAAAGCAGAGCAACTTCACCCTGTGTAACAAAATGCTCAGCTGGGCTGTCAGTTGTGAAAAAGTAATCTAGCAATGTTAGGGACTGCTATTTGCTTTTTGGCGAAAGGTTAAGTTTGTGCTCAGTTGTATAATCAGGCATAATTTATAGATACTTACTTTTCTCTGTTCTATTAAAATGTTCTACGTTGGATTCAGTTCCCACATACTTGGCCTTAAAGCATGCTACAATTGTTTGCATTTGGGTTGTTTAAATTGGTACTTAACCACAAGTTAACAGTTCCTAAGACTAATGTGACCACTCATTGTTGACATTACAGCCCAATTAATGCTTTATGTGTTTGGTATCTCAAGTATAACTGCTGAGTTATCATGTTCTGCTTTGTAAGGAGTCATTTCTAAGAATCTAAACGCTTGCCAGAGGAAAAACTTTGTGGTATTATTCTTCCCCCTCCTCCTCCATATTGTAAATATGGACCTGTACAAACCCGATTCTCACTGCTTTCCACTTGTGACCTAAGGTGATGCAATGCTTGCTTGTCTAACCACCAAAGTGTACAGTGGATTCGGTTTCTCACTGTCTGGTGTTGGTCCAAATGTGGCTGAAACCCAAGCCTGCGTGAGAGGCAAGAATGTTGCCTTTATTCTGTAGGTAACTGAACACCTGAGGGAGCAAATGCTCGGGTCCGTACAGGTAATGTGGTGTGGATGCACAGCGATGTGTCAGACGAAATGTTCTTTCTGACGCATACGCACACCGTCTTTTCCCTTGCTCTCATGTTCTCTTACGTTTATCTCTACATGTCTGCTGTCTCTCAGTTTATCTTTGTGTTTTTGTCCATCTGTCTACCCCATTGTCTGCCCCCCTCAACTGTCTCTTTCTTTAGATAGCCTCTCTCCTAGTTTCACTGTCTTTATCTCTGTCCGTCTCCCTCCGTTGATCCGTGTCTCACCGTACCAGCTGGAATCTGCAATGCAAAATCAAAACAAACCATGGTTAGTTGGCTTTGGTAGATGTACCGTACGATTAAAGACAAAAAGGGCTTTTTTTCCCAGAAATATTTCCCAGTACGAAACCTCCGAACAATACAGGCATTTTTCTGTTCTTGAATTATAGCACTGTCCTAAACCTCATTCTGATTCCCTCTCACGCTCTGAATATAGTACTTTTGACCATGTATCCATGTATTTTGTCGTACATAATTGCATTTTCTGCCCTCTGGTTTTCTAGTATTATACCCAGACTTAGAAGCGATCAGGACTTAGAGTGGTGTACTTTGGTACTTAGGAATAGGACTTACGTTAAGTCCTTCTTAATATGATTTTTTTTTCCGCCAGCCACCTTTGTTAGCATTCCTAAGAGTAAGTAAGTAAAGTAAATCCTGTTCCCCTTTCCCCTCAAGTGGTTGCATAGAACTCTAGCCCTTTTCTGATACAAGTTAAATATTTTACTTACAAGGTCAGTTTTATCAGGGTTTGATGTTTCTGTTTGTTGTGGATGATAATGATGCCATATCTCTTGAGATACAATGTGACAATTCTATATATATCACAGCATCAATCAGTCAAAGACGTTGTGTGCTACCAACAGGTGTAGTAAAGGTGGTGTCATGAGAGGGAGAATCCATCTAACGTAGCCCTCTGGTGCCACCATTACAGCCAACTTGCGCTCAAGCACAATTGCTCCCAAGCCCCGTCCATTCATCTATGCCATTGCATAAGACCAGTTCTCCCAAGCAGACCAATGAAATCCTCATCCAATTAGGCACTGTCCACGTCTCCAAAAGGCCTTTCTCTCATAGACTGGTGCTATTCAGCCTCCCCCGGCATGACATCAGGCCCTCTCTTATAGCCCCACTTTACGCTGCTGCTCTCAAATAATGAAAGCTGCCAATTAATGACTAATCAACATGTGCAACAAGCACATCCAGTGAGGAGTGACTACCATCTAATCTGCTGATTAAAACAGAAGACAGAGATGCTCTGTTCAACTCTCTCTCCCTGTCTTTCAGTGTTGCATTGCAGCAGAAACAACAGCCAGCCCACACACACAACCACACACACTCTTATACTCTGATGACCTCATTTGAGAAGCTTGAAAGTTGATGATTGGAATTATTTGGAATTTTCATTTTAGAGTTATTTGGAATACCAAAAGTTTTGATCAGTAGTCAGTGTTGTTTGTTAGTGTAATGCCATGCACTGCCTACAGTAAATTCTAATGGTTTGACCATTTCCGAACTCTTCATTTTGTGATCTATAGTTGTACGAGGACCTACTTCTGTCCAGTTTTTCTTGGTGTAAACTAATGACTGGGCTAGACTATTTTCATGTTCAAGCTCAAAATTATTTGTCAGTTACATGTATAAAAAAACACGTTTTAATGTTTGCCTACAGAGCTAAAGGCTGGTGGGAATCAGAGAGGGAATCTCTGGCCCACAGCAACACAATACAGTAGAGCAGGCAGCTTGTCTTTCCACCCATTCCACTCCCCGTCTCACATACAGCACATTTCTATAGGTTGCCTCACCATAGGAAGTTTTGATAACTCTCAGGGTCAGGCTAAATATTCTCACTTAAGGCGTCTGGCTAGTTTAAACATATAGAGTAGAATAATTGACCTCCCTTCTCTGGGGGTTGGGTTATGGTCAGTGCATCCACTTCAGTGGGCTCTCCAAATGTCCCCAGACGCAGAGTTGGATCCGTGCCATTTCTTGAATTAAGACGCTGTTTATGGTCGGGACTGGAGTGGTGCAGGATGAGGGTAGGAGTTGAATAGCGGGGCTGGGGCTGGGAGTTAGCTGGTGCGTTACAGTGCAGCATGGGTTAACCCTTCGGAGTCTTGGGCTATATAGGCCGTTTGTGAATACTTTTGATTTTGCCTTTATATACCACATAAAAACATGTTCACCATACCAGTGTTTGGTATCTTTTTTTTTTCAGCACAACATCACCTATATGACCTGACAGTTATTTTTTCACTTTGACATACTGTATCAACATATTGGACCCAAAAACACACAAAAAAACAAAATCGGATTTGGAAAATGATGGGTTTTCNTTACTAAAACAACACAAACATGCCCAATGAAGCATTTTAAAGGTTGCAAATGTAAATACAGGTTGCATATGTGAACATATAAAGGTAAAATTGAGATAAAATGGAGCTATATACAAGTATTCACAACAAAAAGCAGGAGTAGCCATAGGCATTTTTTTCTTTTTAGCTTTGCCACTCTACAAAACAGTTTATATACACAGTTAGACAGAGAGCTACATTACAGACTTTGCATTCCCAGAGTGTGAGGGGTTCCTAAATAATGCAAATAGAACATATAAAACGGTAAACCTGCGATAAATCCCTCCCCCACCTCTCTGAAATGTTTACCTCGTATCACAGAATCAGCAGATTCGGGCATTTTTCTCCGTTTCGTCATATCACAAAAAACGGCGAAGATATTAAAATACATGCAATGCCTGCCACAACCCATCTTGCATATTTTTATGCAAGATGCGTAAATATGATTTTTTTTATCAACTTTATACAATCGTATCTCCGTTTTTACTTGGTCTATCAACATGAAACAACAGCTGGAGAGAGTTTCAAGCCAGCACTTTTGATAGAAGTTGACGGCGATGCGCTACATGACTTCGTTTTTATGCTGCGATGGCACGAACCCGTCACGTGATTTGATCACGCCGGCGTGATCGGCGACCTCGAAGGGTTAACAACAGTGGGAATCAGGGAGGTGGGAGGCTTGGGTGAGTTTGTTGGGTGTGGTACTTGAGGGATGGGTGTGACCAGTGTCAGATCTCTTCAGAATTAGAGAGGTGGGTGTCAGGGACCTGTAGCATTTCTTTGTCGCACCAACGCTCACTTCGAAATCTGGGCTTTATAGGATGGATTATACATTCTTGGGGTCAGCAGAAACAAGCTGTAAACACAACATTGACATACTATCACCTTATAAAGTTGATATGGTGAACAAACTACCGTTTATTTGGAATCATGTCTCTGGCTGACTGGCGAATCAAAGTCGAATATTCACTCTTCTTTTACCTCTCTTTTGGTCTCCACCCACGCCCGAGAAAAAAAAATCTGTCTCTTTAGCTGCTAAATGCTCCTCTATGTTCACCCGCTAGTTGCTAACTTTGTCTGTTTGCCGTTTAGTGCTGCAAGAGACGCGTAATGGGCTTATCAGATCTGTTTAGCTGAAAACAGCCACCTGCTCCGGCTGGAAACGATGCTAATGAGAGCCGTGAGAGTGAGTCAAAACAGTTAAGTTGTAAAAACCAAAACACTTAACTAACGATGCTAAAATGCTCCGTAGAGCTGAGGGGAACTGCAGAGTTGGGGGATAATTCTCTGGGTGTCTGTCACCACGAGGGACTCCTTTCACATTATACATCGTCATTTGACCCATTGTCAACATAAAAAATATTGATTCGAGCAGCTTAGATATGTGTTCTTATAAACACGACAACTAGTAGAAGTGGGGGAACCATGACAATGTACTGCTCTGTTCTTTTGCCCGGCTATCCTGTGTCATCCTTCACAACTCATTTCACCTCAGAGTGGTCTGTTGAGATTATAGGACAGGCTGCTTTCAACTGGCCATGGGTGTGTGACTAAAAGTGTATCAAATTTATAGCTAGAGTGGCATAGGGTCATAAGCACCAGCTGCCAGCTAAATAGCCATCTGCTTAATTGAGATACATTTACCTCAGCCCCTTTTTAATCAGCGCGGTTTTCTCTTTTTCAAGTAGTGCTACTCTTATGTTTGAACTCAGCAATTAGCATTGAATAAAACTCCTTCTTCTTGTTATTTCAGTTCCATTCTTCTTGCTTCCACAAACATTCTTAAACCTGCTACTTTTCTCACAGAAAAATTTGGGGAACCTCCTGGAGTTGGACTGTAAGACACTCATCAATAGAAGCCTTTGGCAAACTCTAGTGTAGAAGTCAGCGTTTGTTTTGTTGCTTCACTGCCAAGAGAAACCGTTAAAGGAATTATTACAAACCCAAATAGTAAGTTTAGATATACTGTAAATTTTAGCTGAATGCGCACACACACTCGTGTAGACACACATACTGGAACACACATGCATGTGCACTGACTGGTCCCCCCCTCTCTTGAGGCCTTTGACACATCCATTTGAAGATAAGTGATGTCAAGCTTGTTCCAGCTGCACTGTCTGTCTCAGTGAGGTCCTGGGCTGCAGTGGGATTCCACGGATCACACGGGACCCAACACAAACGCGGCGGGCGTGGGACGTATTTATTCTCATGTAGTCAGCATCATTATCGCAGGATGAAATTTCATATATGAAAATATGAGAGAGGCTGTTTATTATTGGGCTTAACCTTGTATGTAAATACACCGTCTACCAGTAAACCTCATGCAGCCTTCCAGGAAATCATACGCATCAAGTACAGAATTATATTAATAAAAGTCAAGTGACATTAATTTAGTTTAAATGTCACGTTATGTAACATTGGAAACTGACATCCCCACTCCAAACTGACATCCCTACTCCAAACAGTAACACTATCACTGAGTCAGATGTTTCTCTTTACTTCTAATGACATCTAGTTTTAGATCACGACCTATGAACATGGCTGATGAAACAGCTGAGCATCTGTGTTAGCGTTTCAACTCAAGTGATCAGAGGGTGATCAGGGAGTGATCAGACTCCCTACAGGATTGTGCATCTGCAGGAGCAGGCGGTAATGGTCGGAAATCCTGCAGGAGCGGTTGGGTGTGAGATAGTAAAAACAGTCCTGTGCAGACCTCTACCCCAGGGTGTAGCAGATAAAAGACTTTGTTCCCTGGCACTACCTGACCCATAGAGACATAAAAAAGTCCCCTTTTGACCTTGTGATACCTAAGTAGGAAGCTTGCAATCGGCGTGTGTGTGTGTCTTTGTGTTATGTATGCACACTGACACACACACATATTCTGCCATATGTTCCTAACTTTCTCTCATCACCATGCACCCTATCCCTGGCTGGCCCACAAATCAATGCATGCTGTTTCATGAGGTTGGGGTTCACTATATTGCACATGTTTTTTCACCTAGTACCCTATATGGAAAGAATGTGCTCCCTGCATTCCAAAGATGACTGAGCAGAGCTGAACAGCCCCGTGTTAAGCTGTGTCCAGTCCAATCAGCTGAAGTCAAGTTGACTGAGATGAACACATTTTACAATTATATACACAGGGAGAGGAGTTGACACAGCTGCACAGCTGAGCTGTACAGATGCCGCCATTGAGCTCTGTGGGGTTTTGGTTTATGGTTATTAAACCTGGCGATGCAGGTTCCGTGTGTGAAAGAGGTTTAATTAATTCCAAATGTAACCAGAAAGGCTATTTGCTGGGTTATTTTGTTGTAGATTTAATATGTTTGATAAAAAATAAAAAAATCTACGCCTATACATCTATTTTTGCCTAAAGGCCCAGACTGGAGACATGTGACATCAGTATCCATATCAGTCACTCAGGTTTATGTTTCTGAAGCCCTCTTTGAATTTAAACAGTTATATTACAAGTTACACAATACAGACACTGTAATCCAGCATTTATATTGTTCCAAAGAAATACTCAGCTGCAGAATTTAACATAATCCATCAATACCTAAGCCACATACCGTGTATTTGATGTCATACAGCAACACTGAATTATGGATGAAGTTTTAGAGCCAGAGAACGTCTTTCCCACCATTTAAATAAATGTGCTTTCATGAACTAACAGAGGTGTTCTAGCACCTGACTTAAAAGTAGCACTGCTCATGTTTATGCTACAGTTGGTTTCTGGATGTCCCGCTGTAAATAACCCCCACTATTTAGAATGTTTTCCCAATTAGGAAAGGATGGGAATATATATATATATATATATATATATATATATATATATATATATATATATAGCAGTGAACGGCTCACAGAAATGTACAGAGGCTGGCAGGCAGGTAGACAGGTAGATACACAGACAGACAGAAGTAAACAGAGAGCCAAAGAGAGAGACAGGCAAACAGACAGACAGACTGACGAAAAGGCAAGCAGGATGACAGACAGAAAGGCAGAAATGCAAACCGAACAGACAGGCAGGTTGACAGTTAAGACCGACAAACCAGACCAACAGGCAGGCAGTTTTAAAAAAAAACTGACTCCTTAGTTTACAAGGCATGTTTGGCAGCGCAACCCACAAGACACTCATTTATTCCACGTTTGGCCTACATACAGTTTGTGAGGTTAAAAGTTTAATATTTCCATTTTCCACTCTAGGTATTTTTATTGGACTCATTGGAAAGGCTTAAGGAAAAACTTAATAACCTGTTATTTAATATGGGAGGAAGTTGCGGCCTAAATAAGTAATGACTCTATTTAAAACCATAATGAGAGTTAATATACATGATTCTAAGTGTATATTTAGCATTCGCAAAGAAACATATTATTGCAAAAGTTTGTCTGAAAGTTTGTTTTTGCTTTGCAGTCCCTTATCCCTTTTTGGATCAGTGCATTTGCATAGAAAGTCATATGTACCCTTGTGGTATTGGTTGCACAGTCAGAAGCCTCTAAAGTCCTCTTAACATCCATCTTTGGTCTGGTGAGCTGGTCAGCCACTGATCCACCACCATGGAAAAGAGGAGAACTGTTCAAGGAAATGTTTCTACTGTTTCAATTAGGCTTTACTTTAAATAGCCCAGGTTTCTGGTGATCCCAGGCCTCGCCTTTGGCTTCTCTTCAAGGCTTATCGCTCTGGGATGTTAAAGCTGGACCCTTGAGATGTAAGCACATATCAGCACATTAACTAGACTGACTAAGCATGCGGGCCCACCTGTACGTGTTCAAGAGCAGCTACACTTCTGCATTTGTTGATTGGAGTTACAGAGCTTAGGCTCAAGGCTATTATTCTTCTCAAAAGTTTCCCTTCAATAGTGACTCATCATTTACATGTTGTAGCATACAGTATAGTATAGTATAGTAGTAGTAACTCTGAGAGGTCAACGTGTGTTATCCTCCCAACAGCAGTAGTAGAGTTTAACCACAATGGTGACTTATTTTATATAATTTATCTTACTTTCGAGTAAACAAAAGCCTTAACTCAATAATTGTCTTAGTGTTTATGGCTTATTGGCTCAAGTGCAATGTCGTATAACATTGCGTGTTCTAGCTCATTAAGTACAAATCACATATACGTTACATTGCTGCCAAGCAGAAATGTTTTTTGAGTGATCATCTATAATCATGGCAGCAGAAACCAACTGGAAACTTGCATGACACTTGCTAATCCATCAAGGAAACATTAAGGTCTTGTTCCGTGTTTTGTTAAATTATCATCATGCGGTAAAGCCGGTAGAAGCTGTAACTATTTTGAAAAGCTTTCACCTAGGTGTGCTTGTGTGAAACTCAGCTTTGACATTGGATAATAATTCTCTTCTTTTATCACAAAGACCATGTTTGCCTATTGGTTTTCTTTCACTTTTGTAGGTATGGGCTAAAACCACCAGTATGGATCTAACACTAAATATTTCCCACAACATCAGATGGATGTCGGTAACACCTCAACACCCACCTTCAGCAAAGTGTCGTCCATTTGCTGTTAAGTCTCACCCAGGACGGTGCTGGTGCTGGAAAGGATTTATGATTCATGATGGGCATTATTAAGGCCCTTGCGTTTGAAGTCCACCAGCTAACATTCTCCCTCATGCAAGTTTGAGCAAAAATCACTTTAATTAATCCAGATGCAGTCACCTCACCGCTGGGTACAGCCACCGTACCCCAAAATCCCCCTTTCTAGTGCGGCAACACCATCCCGATAATTGCACTGTCAAGGTCAGAGATGGTTAGGTTTCAGTACACTGTTCAAGTGGAAGGAATCGAATCAAAGGGCTCTGAGAGGGTCTAATCCCTGCACTGGAATGGCTTTGATTGTGTCAGGGAGCAATTAAGCACAGGTGCGTGTGTTTGGTCAATATATCAGTCACTGAGAGTCACTGTGGCACGTATGAGCACTTTGAAACTTGGGTTGCAAGGTATTTTAATGCTACATGGAACGGCTGAGCTTTTTCCCATGTGTTATCACCCACAGATGAAGCAGAATTTACACCGGTGATGTTGAAAGGCTATACATTTAATTCAGTGGTGTTTAATGTTTGATATTTTAATCCTCACAAAATGAAAGTGGCAGTTTTGATAAGGATTTAATCTTCAGTGAGGCACAGCCAATTTGTTTAGCTTCTATAATGCAGTTAGTTGAGGTCTACTTCTGTCCCTGTTGCACAACCTCGTGACTCCTGAAATATAATAAACATACAGTTCAGCCACAGCTAGTCAGCAAGTGTGTGGCGCCTAATGAGGGGCTGCTCTGCAAGTTTAGGCTGATGTTAATTTGTTTTGTTTTTGTTGTAAACTGTGTGTCTGTAAATAATGTGTAAATGACGAGCTGTGCTTGCATGCCAGCCGGCCAGGCCACACACATGGACTGACACAGTAACACACACACACACACACACACACACACACACACACACAAACACACACACACACACACACACACTCATTACAAGCAAGCCCTTTCAGCGGTCCTAGTGATCGTGGTGCCAAGCTCTTTGTTTAGAATGCATTCATGGTTTGGTCATTATTTGCAAGCCCAATTTTGGAGGTATAAAAAAAGCTGAGTTCTTTAAAGAAAATTGGAATAGGAGAGCTCTGAGTGACACTTTTATTGATCTCATCAGATGGCACAGTTTTCAGGATAACTTACATGTTGTTAAAGGTGGAAAACTACAGAACGTATGGCGGCCTGTGTAAAGTTCATTTCTTCCTGCCACAATGGACAAAGAAGTATGTGGTGGTTTGATAGGATTGTTGACCAATGCTAGCCATTTTCTGTTTTTCTGTTTTTTTAAAAAAAAAACAAGAATCAGAACCAGCATTTCACATTTGCCAAAGACTGAGGATGGTCATGAGCAAGTCACAGTAGACTATTACTTTGATTGTAGCACATTAATGCTTAAGTAGATGCTTCTATTTGATCTCTGCTTTAATTTTATATCTTACAGCCTTAAGGGGTCAGTATACTGCATCAGAAGTGCTCGTTGGATGGATTGAACAGCTTCAGAAACCCCAATCCCCTCCACACCTTTCCAATGTCAAAATGGCGTCCGACAGTTTCTGTAACTTTCCAAAACCCACAATCTGACATTCACACTTCACGCAGTTATTGGCCAGGTGTGTTGAGGTGAGAGCAGGGGTTGAACTTCTCTCTCAAGCTCTCTTTTCATTTTTTGCATAATTATTTCTGTTGTTTTCATGTGAACAACCGAGCGCAACACTATGAATGCCTTCCAGGAGAGACTGTCTGAAAATGTGCACCGTTATCCTCATATTTAAATGATTATTGTATCTCACCCCTTGCTAGGACGGTCGGCTTTTCATCCCCACCTTCGAGTGTGGCCATTTGGAACAGCTATCGACACTTTTGCCTTCTGACGTGGTCAGACTAGTTCTTTTCGAGCATAACTTGGCCCTTACAGTCAGTGCTGTCATATTAGTTTGACTTAAAAAGCTGGCTCATGTTACTGTCACTGTCTTTTGCTTGCATCACCTTTGTCAGAAAGTTTAGTAATTTAATGGTAAGCCCAATTTGCAGTCTGGTTGTGACTCCACTGGGGACAGAGTGGTCCTATCATTGTACACAGACTAGTCGGTCAGAGACGGCAAGATTAACACCTCTGTAAACACAAGTAGAGCAAAGACCCTGAAAACTCCTAAAAATAGAGCCTTTACACACCCACGCACAGCCACACATGCACAGCATATGTAAACATCCACATACACACTCAGATACCCACATACAGTACACATCCACATGCAGAAACACATGTACAGGCAGAAATGCACACACACATACACACTCTATGTGCCGCAAGGGCAGCCCGCTCACAACCGCTAATGCAAACATGAGATAATATTAGCTGTCTATAAAATGGTAGGTCATATTTTTAAAATACCAACAGGGGGTCATGAACTGCTGCATAAAAGACCATCATAGTTGTCAGCCCGAGCTGCTTCACTCCAAATATACCTTGGGGTCTAACTTAAGGTGCCTGCAGAGTATTTTTGGGTCAGTGTTTACAGGTGTTTGTTCAGTGGCAGCAGTGCCAAGAGGTTAATAGGATACCCACTTTAAGAAGTTCAAATAGACTGAAGTCCATGTTGTTGAATTTGTGGTTATTTTGACCCAAGGATGGCCAGGAGGGAGGCTTCATAGAGGAGAACACCTTTAAAGTCTCCTGAGGTGCAACTTCTATTGCAGTTGTGTTAATAGTTCAATAGTTTATTGATATGAAATGGAAGTTTGGTGGAGTATGGCGAGATTGTCAGTTGGGTCGGACTCAGAACGGGAAAATTATTTAGAAAAGCCAAGATGACAAGACACGCAATGAGCAAACCTATATTTACTTAACAAATGCACTGCAATGACAGGGCAAAGTTCAATCAGAGCTTTTATCATCCAAATAAAAGCCATTATGGTTTAGCTTAGCTCCAATTCATCCACTTTACCCTCAGCAATAAACATGACACAACAAATGTTCAAAGACTTGGTACTCCAGTAAACTACCTTTACCTTATGGTCGAAATCAAATATCAAAACCTGGTAATTTGTGTAATTTCCGTTGAAACCATCTTCACCTCATTGGAAAGCTGGATTTGACTGGTGCAATTTTTTTGGAGTCTGTTACAAATCATAATATTAGAGTAACGGGAGGTACATCAATACTAAAGTAGATTTTGAATAAGATTCAGTTTTTTTGCTTACGCTTGACAATTTATAACCAACCTGTTCCTCACGCGCTGCTTATTGATGTTGTTTACTGTGGGTCTATGTGGGTTAAGAAGTGCTCTGTGCTATATCTGTCTCCTCAGAACCTAGACCTCACCTTCTTTTCCTTCTGTCATCCTCCTCTCCTTCCTTCATCCTTCCTCTCTTGGACCTTCTCACCCTCCCCCTTCTTCCTTTGTAGTTTTCCACTAACCTCCATTTGTATGCTCTTCTTCCTCTGCAGGTACTGCTCTGTCCATCTTGTATCGAAACTGATCCAACCAAGCAAATTGTACGAAAGAGCCGAGAAACACAAAACATGGCTGTGGCCGGATGTCCGGATTATTTCCTGCATCATCCAAATTATCAGGTAAATGGCAATTTCCTATGTAGGTTTTTCTTTAGCAAGTTAAAATGTGTCTTTAAGCTGAATTTATATGCTACTTTACCAGCTCAGATGGTGTTTATGGAGATGAAATGTTGCCGTTTTAGACTAGAAAAGAAACAGCCAAGACTAATGTGCGCCAGACTGTGATGTCAATATGACGTGCTCTCCAGAGTTGGACTCACCGGATGTCTGTTTAAGACTTTAAACCCAAAGTAACTTTATTTAATAGAAATGCTGACATTTCTAAAGTAGATAATGTGCCAGTGTTTCCTGTCACAGCGTTCAACGTTGGACTACAACACTATCCGCAGGGCATGGCTGACATGTACATAATTCATAAATGAAACTTCTGGGAATTTGTTAGCTGGATAGGATTGTGAAATTCCCTGTACAAACCAACCTTATTATTTATGTATTTAACGTGGGAAACTAATAATAATCCATCCAAGAAGTACTCGAGGTACTGTAGATTTGCTTCCAAGAATTCGAAGAAATAGTGAGGGTGTGGATTCAGGTTACTACGGTCCTTGCCAACAGTCCTGCCATTCCCAGCCTCTCTTGATCAGACCTTTAGATGCTCTGAATAGTATATTTGGTTTATTAGTTAGTATGCACTGGAGAGGGAAATAAAAGAATGGGCTATGGTTATAGTTTGTCCTGTTTAGTCCAGTCCTTACTAAAGAAAGAGTCAGTGAATGGTCACAACATTCCACCAATGTGAACACATTGAATTCACAAAGAGCTGCTGGGGGCCAGACTGTTTAAGATTGCTGGTCCAATAGAGGCAAAAAAGCATCTTCTTTTGGCTGACACACCCCCAGGTAATGGCTGCTCTTTTCATTCTGATTCTATGGTCGGCCCATTCTGTCACATACATGCACAAACACATTGACTAGGACCTTTTGTACTGAGTGTATGTAGTTTATTTCCTTGTGCAGTGGAAATCATATTTCATGTTCCTGGTGTAAAGCCAACACATCAACAGCTACCCTGAATCTGAATGAAAATTTTGAATAATGAGAAAAAAAAATACAGGAATAGTTTTCCTAAAAACACCAAATTGTTTTTCATCTAGCCAACAGTGCTGTATTTCTGTCCTGGGTTTGGGATGACTGACTGTAGCTCACCTGATCATAACGTCAAAAACAAGGTCAAAATGGAGTAAATAACAGCATAGCCACATAAAACCAAGCAAATCACATGCACTATATATTTTTTCATGTTTCTTGCACGTAGCACAGAGCATTAAGAGTATATGGATTTTAGAGGGACAAACTTGATTTGTTACTTTGAGCTTTGAGTACAAACAAAGGCCTCTAAACATCAGCTCGTATCCTGACATGCTGATTTGTTACTGAGTAAGAAAGGACTTCTGAACATTGGGTTTTAGGTTTAGTGGATTTGTTCACGGCAGCCTCCGTAGAGCAAAGGGCTCCCAAACGTTTGTATCAGGGCAGTAGCACCATTAGCCTGATCAGAAGCTAGTCTGTTGTTTGCTCGTCGGCTGAGCCATGGCTTTATCTATGACCTTTGACCTCAGAGCTGCTAGAGGACAGAGAGTTCAGCTTGCTAGAGTTTCCCAGATCTCCACAGCTTAGAGAAAGAGGAACCAAAGATCCACATAAGGCACTGTGTGTGTGTGTGTGTGTGTGTGTGTG